>JAXIVJ010011660.1:0-42914 GCA_036785665.1 Chirona hameri | reverse complement strand
CGCCTAAATCAGTCATTTATTTCTTGGAATGTATAATATACTAAGACTTCTATACCAAAACTTCCCATAAAATTTTATTTTATTTTCAGCGCAATAATCCTTCGCGAAAATGGCTATTATGTAAATACTTTTTGGAAAATTCCAAAAATTGGGAATTTCAACACGTGATATTAGGTACAATCACGTGATTTTATAATGTGGCCATTTAAAATCCATGCCAGAATCGACTTCGATATATCAGGCGTCGATGGGAAAAAATGGAAATGTGTTTTTTCTTCTCTAAATATTTTATATATAGTTTTGTATTTGAAAAAATGATGGTCACCAGCAACGTCTTTGGTATTAAAGGGAATAGTTCACCTTTAACATGGGGTTTTGGACTGAGATAGAAGATTTGTAGAGCAGATCTAAAAATGGGTTGTGGTGAAATAATTACCTCCTACGTTAACCCGCCATTGGCGGGGGGGTGGCTTTTAACGGCCTCCCTGATGAATTTTCGCAATAGCTAAATAACTAATAGCGCTATCAACCTGAAACTTCGGGTACCTTCTTACAGATCATTTGTACGTCTTGTGTGCAAAAATTAAGGAATTTCATCTATTTCTTTTTCTCTCGAGTTATAGCGAATTTAGTTGGGGAACTATCAAAGCGTTCAAAGTTGTAGCATTCAATGTTTGTACCATCCAAAACCGCAGCCAACAACGCTTGCGACATCCAAAATTCGCCCGGGTAGGGGACATCTTCATGAGCCAAACTCGCCGCATCCAAAATGGTACTCGCCGCATCCAAAACCGTAACATACAGCCACATACAAAGCCGTGGCAGTCAAGCTTGCGCCATCCAAAACTGTCTGGCGCGGTCATATTGGAACTACTAGTTGCAGTGAAACCCGCTAGATGGAGGGACTAGCGGAGTGATGACTAGTCACTCTGACACGCAAGCCGGCTACAGTGGAATATGTTTATGCGAATGGACATCTGACACCACACTGGGCCGACGTCGCCTCGCATCGGCCGGCAGCTGTCGGGCGGAGAGGAGGGTGGCTGGTACAGACCGGCGGAATGGGGAGTGTTATATCGAGACCGTGGGCAAGCTAATGGTAAAAGCCCAGGCTACACTATGCGTGATTGTCAAGGAAATCACGCGCGTGTTCTCCGTATTTGCAGAACTTCCTTGACGTCCGGGATCTGCCGGTCAAGCAAATCACGCAAGGAAAATGGATGAACCACTGCATTTGTTTTAATCGATAAACCACTGCATACAATTTGCTCAAACGCTTCTTCATTCATCTTCCGCCACGATACTCAGCACAAATTATTCATGTTTAGGTCTAGTATAGACCTAAACATACGCGAAATCAAGCAAAATGATAAAACCCTGCAACACGCAATCTCGGAAAACACGACAAGTTCAGAATTTTGAACTTTTCATCGTTCCGTCCGTGACGGGTCTGCGGAATTTCCTTGACGTTTCATCCGGGATCTGCGTGATGTGCCAGTGCAGCTCACCCAATGCATTTACTATCAGCTGAACTTGCTTTGTCACGCAAATCCCGACAACACGGATAACACGCACGTGATTTTCAGGAAATCACGCATAGTGTAGCCTGGCTTAAAGCTACGACACTTGTTGCTAATGTCAAGAAGATCGCTCACGGGGATGGGCGTTAGCTGCCACGTTTCTATATGCGATTACCGGCCCATTCCGGTAAACCTCATGGTACTAGCTTATGGTACTACTACTACCACCATAGTCATTGGCGGATCCAGAACGGTGGTTGGGGGGGGGGGGGGGGGCGGGTGGTTGGGGAGGGGGGGGGGGGGGCAAATTCCCCCCAAAAATATCACACAACTCTGAAAACTCATCGGATTTTGCTTGCTTATGCATTGATAGCTGATTTAAAAACTTTCCTTTGCAAAAGTTGCTTAGATTGTCTTCTATGTAAGGACATGTGTCAATTTTGTGCCAATTTTGTGCGTACCCAAGGGTAGGGCAAACAGGGCAATTACCCCCCCCCCCTGAAGGTCCGTACGCGCCCCCCTTTGGCGTATGTGCCCCTTTGGAAAAAGGGTCCGAAGGGGCCCTTCTTCCATTTTTATTTCGAAAAAATGAATACTTTCTCATTTTTATGAAAAAATGTTGAAAATATACCCCTCTATAAATAAAGTGGGCCAAATCCGGTGAGTTTTTGTTGTGGGTGGGTACCTTATGGCTTATGCCCCCTCATACAAAATTGTCCCCCTTCTGGAGTGAATCCTGGGTACGACACTACCTCCATGAAATTTACATCATAGTTCAAAAATGCCTACTTTTTCACTTTATTGGTGTTACTTACAGGAAGGTTCAAATGAATATGACATGACATTCATTCATTAGTCATGTTACTTGGTTTAATGTTTTGGAGTAATGTCCAACACTAATCCATCCTTTTGTCCAGTTCATCTAAGCTTCACAATATATGCTGAAAACTGGGACAGTGATTATCTTTAGGGAGATAATCACCTTTTTCCATAAAAATGGAGGTGGCACCTGAAATCGATAGACGAGGCCAAAATATGATGTAACTTCATCACATTTTGCCTATAAACATTCCTACCGAAAGATATTGGCAGTTTCATACCGACAAGCGAGCCACGCTTATATCGGTCGGTACTCAGCAAGTACTCGGTAGCGAATTCAGTAAATTAGCCTCCCTACGCATTGTTATTTATCATGAAGGTATGCAATATGTTTCCTGCACTCTTATCTTTTGCGAATATGTGCCAAACGTTTATGAACAATCAACAATCATTTGAAAAAAGTGCATTGCAATCGGCAGTTTAGGTTGGCCCCGGACTGCAACCTATTTAGCATCGGCGATTTGTTTATAAGTGCCCATTCAACAACGTTGAATATATTGATGCAAAAGTGCCCAGATGTTGCACTTCCCAATAGTGGAGGGAAAATACCGATCATTAATTTTCCCAAACTTCCAACTTTGAATTAGGGAATAATTGTATTTAATTCTTAAATTTAGATCACATCATTTTAATACCATAACGGTAGCAAAATCAATTGTTGCTAACAAAATACAAAGGTGTTAGGTGATTATCTCCCTTTAAGAGCCTCTGTGCGATTTTCAAAAATGGAATCAATTCGGCAAAACTAGCAGTGATAATGTCATATAACAATGCGCATGCTTTTATTGAAAAATAGGCGTATTTTACCTGCGTCGGTTTCCGCTACTGTGTGTTTTCTTTCATTTGCAGCATCTCGCAATGATCATGATACTTGTTATCGAAAGCTTTGCGACCTATGTCCTATAATATAAAACATGGTTTGAGTTATTATTGTCATTATACACCATCTATCATGAATCAGTTACAATAACTATATATGTATATGTGTGTGCAGCTGGTCGCATGGTCTATAACAGGGGTGGAGCTTCTCCAGAAAAGTGGGGGGCTGAGCTGGGAAAGTCGCTTAAAGTACCTTGGAAATCCACAAAAATACAGATTTGTCCCCGGTATTGACCCACTTCCTGTTAAGGTTGAAGGGGGGGGGGGGTTGAAGTTATCTCAACTGAATAGGATACTACATCCCTGGCCTATAACTTGGACAGAACTGTTCAAATGTGCATCTCGCCAACAATTATAACCTGTTTAAACTTGCCCCCCCCCCCCCCCCGTGGCCGTTGTTTGCCTTGACTGGGGGGGGGGGTTGCCCCCCCCCCCTAGTTAACATGTTAGACGAGTCCCTGGTTCTTTTGGTGCCCCATCCATCAAATGCATCGTCAGTCTTCTAGAGAGCGAAGTTGTGACACCAATGTAGATTTCTTGACGAAGCCTACAATCTTCGTGTGGACATATACATTGATAAACCACATTGGTGCACTTCAACTTGTCTTTACTCGTGTTGAGATTGTTCTTAATTACTAAGTTTCGTGTTTTCTTGTTTGATAGTATATGATAAGTTCAAGTTTTTTGGTTTTTGTCTATGCATTTCACCTTCCTTTGTATGATACTACGTACGACTCGTTCGTCAACTTTGTACGCTGAACTCATCAAGTTACGGTAATAGAGTAGAACGTAGCTAGTTGTTTGACCCTGCATGACACTGATTGACATACTTCTTTAGCTGCGCTTCAATCTCCGTATCTACTGCCTTATTTGAATAGCCGTTGTTCACTAAGACCTCCTTTACTCTACGAAATTCAGAGTGTAAAAATTCATATGTAGAGCATATATATTATATTGCAGAGCATATCTATTAGCATATCTAGCATATATATTATATTGCAGAGCATGTAGAGCATATCTACTATATTGCTCTTCTCACAATGTCTCTTATCACGCTCACTTTATATTTTTCAGGGCATTCGTTTTTGCGTTCATTACGTCCCCTGTGTTTGTGGGCTTACGGAAAACACTAGTGGTGAATTTACCATCTCTACTATCCACTAGGACGCCTAAAAATGACAACGTTTGTCAATGCTCTTTTCAAAAGTGAAACGTAAGACAGAGTTGTCCTCCAGACTAGCTATCAAGCTTTGTAAATGTTCATTGCTCCGCACTTCTACAAAAAAAAAAATGTCATCTACATACCTGCAGTAGGTCGAAGGCGCAAGATTGGTATCATTTACAGGGATTATACGGGTTTCTGTCCTGAAAGTAAATGCACTCTTTTGCAGTTGTATGAGATTTAAACACGTTTAAGACATATAACAGGGACCTCAATGCTCATTTAGTCCATTATTTCAGCAATTATCAGCGTTAAAACTTGGGCGTTTTTCGAGACTAATATCAGATAACGAGTACTTGATCGGCACTACTGTCCACCACTTTTATCTTAAGATCAATTTTAGAGTTTTGAATGATCTGATAGTCCTACACTGGATCACAAAATTATTATGCAATTCAAAACTGACGGGACTTTGTATTGCTACACGCGGTTCGTTGAGGTTTTGTGTTTTTGTGGTTTTCTTGTCTCTGGCCTTTAGCGTTGATAATTTGGTGGTGGCGTATTAATTTTTTGGCATGAAAATTCATGAAAAATATAGAATTTTATGGGAAAACTAGGTAACTGCTGCTGTCGTTGGAACAAAACAAGTTTATTTTCTTTCAAATATTGCTTATTTTACCGGAAATATGCCATACGTGAGGTGTTTTTATTAGCATAAAAGAGATGACTGGCTCTGCCTCAGCCGGTCCTGCAGAAAATACGCAGTGGCATCACCGCGCACTTTGGAATGTCCTTACGTGCAGAAGAGGTCATTTCCAGAAAAATGTGGCTACCGTGGGACTTTTACCACCTTTATAAGTACGTTTTACTATGTAACTCAATTATTCTGGGAAAACCCCGTATAATCCCTTTAAAGCTTTGTTTTCAACAAAACACATGTAGAAGTTAGCGAAGAGTGGCCCCAGAGGCGAACTTATTGCCACAGCTTCTTTTTGCAAGTACAGTTTTCCATCTGGACTGCGAAATAGAGATTCGGTGGTGCAGGCACGTAACAGTTTCTCTAAGAGCGCTTTAGATAGCTTTAACGGAGGCAGGTTGTTGCTACGTTTATCGTATACTTCATCAATAATGATCTTGATGGTATCCTCGATTGGAACGTTAGTGAAAAGGCTTTCCACGTCGATAGACGCTATGTCGCCCTGTGGCCTCTTAGCCCGCAAGATATCTACAAATTCTTCTACTGATTCTATAGAGTGCTGTGCTGGTATGTACGGTTTTATGAGTGTGTTAAGTCGCTTTGCTAAGTTGTAAGCTGGAGTGTGAATCTGCGATATGATTGGCCTTAACAGTTTGCCCGGCTTCTGTGTTTTTACATTGCCATATGCATAACCGGGAGAATACTCACCAGTTATTTTGACAACATGTACACCGCCATTCACCGCATTATAACTGACAATAACTCGATTCACTTTAGCCTTGAGTGCATCAGTAGGGTCTTTTTTGATAGGTTCAAACTTGCTTTCGTCTCCCAGTATGTCCTGCATTTCAGTATGTTAAGTCCAAGGTTTAGGAATTGGTGCTGCGCTTCGGTGAGATGCACAGAAGACATATTGACGTAGCCGTGCAAAGGTCTCCAAGAAACTTTCACGCATATATGGCGGCGATCTCAAACTTCGTGAGAGCAAGCAAGGCTACGTCAATCTGTCTTCTGTGCATCTCACCGAAGCGCAGCATCAATTCATAAACCTTGGACTTAACTGTCATACTCAATCGCCCACCAAGTCGACTGAGAAGAAGGCGAAGTTAGAATTTCTCTACCAAGATGTTCTCAGACTTGAAAAAGATAAGAAAGTTGAAGTTAGTCCGAATTTGCGCAATGAGCTCATAGGTGAAGGCGCTAAACTACGGGGAAATTCGTAGAGAGCTAATCGACGAAAGAGCTAAGAGAGGCAGCAAAACAGCTCAGAGAAGATGAAAGAATTGTCATCCGGAAGGCCGATAAGTCTTCTGTTTTCGTCGTCCTCGATCGCGATGAGTATTTACAGAAAATTCAGAACATACTGGGAGACGAAAGCAAGTTTGCACCTATCAAAGAAGACCCTACCAATGCACTCAAAGCCAAAGTGAATCGTGCTATTGTCAGTGCTAATGCGGTGAATGGCGGTGTACATTTTGTCAAAATAACTGGTGAGTATTCTCCTGGTTATGCATATGGCAATGTAAAAACACAAGCCGGGCAAACCGTTAAGGCCAATCATATCGCAGATTCACACTCCAACTTACAACTTAGCAAAGCGACCTAACACGTACGGTGGCGCTCGGCGCGCCTCGGCACCACGGCGATGTGATACCCGCCCGCCCTGGGTCTGCCGCCCTCACATCATCACCCCATATGTATTTTTCATCAACACCTAACGGCTACCAGAATTCGGCGGGACGGGAGGGCGGGAGGGCACGGGTTTTGTTAGTCCTCGAGTAACCGATGTCATTTTACAGCTTCAAACCAACCCAAGAGACGTTTTATTAGTGGATCGCCGGCTTAAACGCGAACATTTTGAGCATTCATGTGACGACGGTGGTCGTTGGAGCCGATTCAGTGGCTGTTAGTTGTATTCTACTGGTCCATATTGCACTGGGCTACAAGTGGAATGATTCAAAACTGTACCAGTTTCTATCGAGCAAGGTCCATTGTGTATTTGAGTATGGGTACGTAAGCCGGTTTTTCTGGGAAATACGCACTGTCTCATTTTGAGCTCTCATTTTGAGCATCCATGTGACGACGGTGGTCGTTGGAGCCGATTCAGTGGCTGTTAGTTGTATTCTACTGGTCTATATTGCACTGGCTACAAGTGGCATGATTCAAAACTGTACCAGTCTCTATCGAGCAGGATGCATTGTGTATTTGAGTATAGGTACGTAAGCCGGTTTTTCTGGGAAATACGCACAGTCTCATTAAAGAGCGCAAAAACGATTGGTGTGAATGTGACATTGTTAGACTATGTTGATGCATTTCTGTTCAAACAGCTTGCTGATCGGTCATGATAACCTGTTGTTAGATTTTCTGTCTTAGTCTTTGTAACAAATTGTCATGCACCTGTTCGGGCATCAATTAACCACATTTTGCAATGTTTTTTACTTCGGGTCACTTCAGATCATGTCACCAGGTCGCATTAAGTGACCCCATCTCCCCAAAAATAACATTAGTGCCCAGGCAACAGTGTTTGTCTCACATAATTTAAACTCACATAATTGAATTAGGCTTAAGTACCTACAAATCGCATATCTTGGATTTGTGTATATCTGTGACGTAAGGTCAGGTCGGTTCCGTGACCTCCCCATTATATGTCAATATGAAAATATGCAAATCCCTCCCATTCAGAGAATACGCATTACATCAGACCAATTATTTCAGCATCATGTTTGTATAGCTCATTCTTGATGACCCTAGGCAACTGTTGCTCAGTGACCCCTACAAGGTCATCTTATGTCAACTGAGGTCAAAACGAAACAAAGTGCTCCTTCACATTGGAAAAGAACGTTGAAGAATCGCCCGCCCGGTTCCCGATCCAATAAGGGCGTTGTACTGGTTTGTAGGTACATACATATACTTACCGTATCTAAGCGAGGTCCAAAATCCCTACTCCAGCTGGCAAAACAGCTAAACACCATGATAATATATACCATATGCTCCATATGTACCGAAAATCTACTCACTAAAATCGTCATACCCAGATCAATGCAGACCCAGCTAAAACACGAAGGAAATATACGGGCTCCTACGGTTCCCATGGCCCAGCAGAAGCGAACATTTTTCCCGTCAGCAGGCAAGGCTACCGCCAGCGCGCACAGCCCGGCCCTGCCGGGCGAGCGGCTGAGACCCTCGGGCGGCGGAGCGCCGCCGCGCCCGGCCCGTCAGTGCCGCCGCCGCAGCGGCGCCACTGACACTGTCGGGTTCCACTGTACACCACTCCACAGTGTTCAAGTGCTGTCACTCAACTAGCGTTTCGTCCCACCACCGGCCATGGTGAGACATCTATCGGGCGAGATTTGAACCAATAGTTCCCGGAAGGTAGATGTCCTCGGTGTTCTATTTTTGGAGGTCGCAAGCTTTGGCTGCCACTACTTTGTATGTGGCTGGATACCACGATTTTGGCTGCTGCTAGCTTGGTTCATGACGATGTTCCCTACCCGGGCGAAATTTGGATGTCGCAAGCGTTGGATGGTGCTGTTTTGTATGGTACAAGCATTGAATGCTACAACTTTGAACGCTTCCATATACACCCATTTAGTTAGGGCTGGGGCTGGGCTGAACACACGGGGAACTATCAAAGCGGTCAAAATTGTAGCATTCAATGCTTGTACCATCCAAAACCGCAGCCAACAACGCTTGCGACATCCAAAATTCGCCCGGGTAGGGGACATCTTCATGAGCCAAACTCGCCGCGTCCAAAATGGTACTCGCCGCATCCAAAACCGTAACATACAGCCACATACAAAGCCGTGGCAGTCAAGCTTGCGCCATCCAAAACTGTCTGGCGCGGTCATATTGGGACTACTAATTGCAGTGAAACCCGCTAGATGGAGGGACTAGCGGGGTGATGACGTAGTCACTCTGGCACGCAAGCCGGCTACAGTGGAATATGTTTATGCGAATAGACATCTGACACCACACTGGGACAGACGTCGCCTCGCATCGGCCGGCAGCTGTCGGGCGGAGAGGAGGGTGGCTGGTACAGACCGGCGGAATGGGGAGTGTTACATCGAGACCGTGGGAAAGCTAATGGTAAAGCCCAGGCTACACTATGCGTGATTGTCAAGGAAATCACGCGCGTGTTCTCCGTGTTTGCAGAACTTCCTTGACGTCCTGGATCTGCCGGTCAAGCAAATCACGCAAGGAAAATGGATGAACCACTGCATTTGTTTTAATCGATTAACCACTGCATACAATTTGCTCAAACGCTTCTTCATTCATCTTCCGCCACGATACTCAGAACAAATTATTCATGTTTAGGTCTAGTATAGACCTTAAACATACGCGAAATCAAGCAAAATGATAAAAACCCTGCAACACGCAATCTCGGAAAACACGACAATAAGTTCAGAATTTTGAACTTTTCATCGTTCCGTCCGTGACGGGTCTGCGGAATATCCTTGACGTTTCATCCGGGATCTGCGTGATGTGCCAGTGTAGCTCACCCAATGCATTTACTATCAGCTGAACTTGCTTTGTCACGCAAATCCCGACAACACGGATAACACGCACGTGATTTTCAGGAAATCACGCATAGTGCAGCCTGGGCTTAAAGCTACGACACTTGTTGCTAAGGCCAATACAATCGTTCACGAGGATGGGCGTTAGCTGCCACGTTTCGATATGCGATTACCGGCCCATTCCGGTAAACCTCATGGTACTAGCTTATGATACTACTACTACCACCATAGTCATTGGCGGATCCAGAACGGTGGTTTGGGGGGGGGGCAAATTCCAAAAAAAATATCACACAACTCTGAAAACTCATCGGATTTTGCTTGCTTATGCATTGATAGCTGATTAAAAAAAACTTTCATTTGTAAAAGTTGCTTAGATTGTCTTCTATGTAAGGAAATGTGTCAATTATGTGCCAATTTTGTGCGTACCCAAGGGGGAGGGCAAACGGGGCAATTACCCCCCCCCCCTGAAGGTCCGTACGCGCGCCCCTTTGCCGTATGTGCCCCTTTGGAAAAAGGGTCCGAAGGGGCCCTGCTTCCATTTTTATTTCGAAAAAAATGAATACTTTTTCATTTTTATGAGAGAAAAAATTGAAAATATGCCCCTTTATAAATATAGTGGGCCAAATCCGGTGAGTTTTTTGTGTGTGGGTACCTTATGGCTTATGCCCCCTGATACAAAATTGCCCCCCTCCTGGAGTGAACCCTGGGTACGACACTACCTCCATGAAATTTACATCATAGTTTAAAAATGCCTACTTTTTCACTTTATTGGTGTTACTCACAGGAAGGTTCACATGAATATGACATGATATTCATTTATTAGTCATGTTACTTGGTTTAATGTTTTGGAGTAATGTCCAACACTAATCCATCCTTTTGTCCAGTTCATCTAAGCTCCAAAATATATGCTGAAAACTGGGACAGTGATTATCTTCAGGGAGATAATCACCTTTTTCCACAACAAATGGAGGTGGCACCTGAAATCGATAGACGAGGCCAAAATATGATGTAACTTCATCACATTTTGCCTAGAAACATTCCTACCGAAAGATATTGGCAGTTTCATACCGACAAGCGAGCCACGCTTATATCGGTCGGTACTCAGCAAGTACTCGGTAGTGAATTCAGTAAATTAGCCTCCCTACGCATTGTTATTTATCATGAAGGTATGCAATATGTTTCCTGCACTCTTATCTTTTGCGAATATGTGTCAAACTTTTATGAACAATCGACAATCATTTGAAAAAAGTGCATTGCAATCGGCAGTTTAGGTTGGCCCCGGGCTGCAACCTATTTAGCATCGGCGATTTGTTTATAAGTGCCCATTCAACAACGTTGAATATATTGATGCAAAAGTGCCCAGATGTTGCACTTTCCAAAAGTGGAGGGAAAATACCGATCATTGATTTTCCCAAACTTCCAACTTTGAATTAGGGAATAATTGTATTTAATTCTTAAATTTAGATCACATCATTTTAATACCATAAAGGTAGCGAAATCAATTGTTGCTAACAAAATACAAAGGTGATCAGTGGCGTACGCAGGATTCCATTTCGGGGGTCAGAGCCCTAAGAGCGGACCCCCTTGTGTGCGGGCCCCATCCGTTTTTTTGTTTGTAGAAAACTACACGGATTTCGGTCACTTGTTTTTGAGCGGGCCCCTACAGCATGGGATCTGAGACATATCATAATTGTCTTATCAATTTCGTGTAAGGTGGCTGTGTGTGCTACTGATGTGCGAATGTTAGGTGCGTGTGCTACTGATGTGCTGTACAACTGTCGAGAGTTGACGAAATGAGGTCAATGACAACACGCAGTAGTGGTGACTGGTGAACGGATACGGTATTTTCGTAGCAGGTTTGGTATGGGTGATCAGTTGGCGTGATACATGGCTGATTTGTATTGTCTTTACAACATACAGCATCGCAGCAAATGTGGAGACGGTCTCGCGCATGACTTGTGAAGGCATAACCAACGGATCCAGGGCCTGGTGTCAACCAGTTACTGCATACCTGTCTGAAAGCTGCGCACAGGCTTTCTGGAGTTTGGTCAAAATGAGAGAAGCACGGGGAACAGATCGCGTCCAAAATTTAAAACGTCGTAATAACTAGTTGTTATTTATTTTTTCGGGAGATCTGCTACCCATTGTCTTCGGTGGGCTTTGGTACTCAAAATCATCGGTCCCTAGGTACATCTCTATAGTATTAACGATGAAACGTAACATGTGCCAAATAGCGAAGCATTTTATTTCATCAGTGAAGTTGAGCGTTACAATATTATTTGGCTACGCCCAACTCCTTTACATGTTTGAGATGCTTATGCACAAATTGTAGTGTAGATAGAAACCGCGTTTACACGGGACTTTATATTCTCTAGGCATGAATGAATAATCTCTTCGGAAATTGAGGCAATTTTAGAAATTGGACCAACTTATGGCGCTGTTTTACTTTCTAACCTCCCAGATTCATGTCCTTTACAGGTTTAAAAGTACCAGCCTTTGGACGTCAAAGTCCCGTATAAACTATGCTAGGCTACGTTCTCGAACGGAATAGGAATTAACCCTGGAGGCGCTCGGGGGCGGGGGCGTTTTTTTCCGCCATAATCAGAAAACGCATAAAGATATCGACTTGAAACTTTCAGCAACTTGAAATGAATAGCTAAGCCACGTTTTGACAACAAAATTGGGTCCCGGACAGGTCAGGTCAGGTCACCAGGTCGGGTCAAATGGCATGACCACCAAACAACTTATTGGTAGCACCGCCGGCACAGTGGTTAATCGAGCGACATGAAACTCATGGCACGTCATCAGGTTATTAGGGACTACAATATCTCGGATTTTCTATATCGGTGACCTAAGGTCAAGTTATAATCGTGAACTTTTCAATGTAACTTTATGGGGGAAAAAAACTAAAACGCATATTTCTTTGTTGTAAAGGGATACATTTAGTTCATGTTTGCTCTAGCCACTAGTTTTGGCCAGAGACTAGACCTGACCGGGCCCCATATCACCCCTCTGCCAGCACCGGGGCCCTGTCTTGATCGGGCCCCTACCAGGAACGGGCCCGTCTAAAAAATAAATACAAGGAGCGGGCCCTGTTGTGACCGGGCCCTCGTCCTGACCGGGCCCCGTATCAAGCCTTTGCCAGCACCGGCCCCTACTTCGATCGGACCTGACCAAGACTAGGCCCCTACCAGAAACGGGCCCGTATCAAGAATATGCAAGGACCGAGCCCTGTTGTGACCGGGCCCTCATCCTGACCGGGCCCCATATCACGTGGCACGCCTCTGCCAGCACCGGGCCCCTGCCTCGATCGGGTTCCTACCAGGAACGGGCCCCTATCAGGAAGGGGTCGTATCAAAGAATTTCCCAGGAGCGCGCCCTGTTGTGACCGGGCCTTTGTCCTGACCGAGCCCCATATCACGCCTTTGCCAACACCGAGCCCCTACCTCGATCGGACCTGACCAAGACCGGACCTATACCAGGAACGGGCCCGTATCAAGCAAATGCAAAGACCGGGCCTTGTTGTGACCGGGCCCCATATCACGTCTTTGGGTCCATATCACGCCTCGATCGGACCTGACCAAGACCGGGCCCCTACCAGATAGGGGCCTGTATCAAGAATATGCAAGGACCAGTCCCTGTTGTGGCCGGGCCCTCGTCCTGGCCGGGGCCCATGCCACGCCTTTGCCAGCATCGGGCCTGGCCAAGACCGGGCCCCTACCAGAAACGGCCAGCATCAAGAATATGCAAGGACCGGGCCCCATATCATGCCTTTGCCAGCACCGGGCCCCTGCCTCGATCAGGCCTTACCAAGACCGGGCCCTGCCAGGTATGGGCCAGAATACGGGTCCTTTTGATGCGGGACCCCTCATAAATTTGGGGGGGGGGGGGGGGGTCAGCTGACCCCTTTGACCCCCCCCCCCCCCTGCGTGCGCCACTGAAGGTGATTATCTCCCTTTAAGAGCCTCTGTGCAATTTTCACAAATGGAATCAATTCGGCAAAACTAGCAGTGATAATGTCATATAACAATGTGCATGCTTTTATTGAAAAAATAGGCGTATTTGACCTGCGTCGGTGTCCGCTACTGTGTGTTTTCTTTCATTTGCAGCATCTCGCAATGATCATGATACTTGTTATCGAAAGCTTTGCGACCTATGTCCTATAATATAAAACATGGTTTGAGTTATTATTGTCATTATACACCATCTATCATGAATCAGTTACAATAACTATATATGTATATGTGTGTGCAGCTGGTCGCATGGCCTATAACAGGGGTGGAGTTTCTCCAGAAAATTGGGGGGCTGAGCTGGGAAAGTCGTTTAAAGTACCATGGAAATCCACAAAAATACAGATTTGTCCACGGTATTGACCCACTTCCTCGTTAAGGTTGAGGGGGGTGTTGAAGCCACCTCAACTGAATAGGATACTACATCCCTGGCCTATAACTTGGACAGAACTGTTCAAATGTGCATCTCGCCAACAATTATAACCTGTTTAAACTTGCCCCCCCCCCCAGTGGCTGTTGTTTGCCTTGACTGGGGGGGGGGGGTTGCCCCCCCCCCCTAGTTAACATGTTAGACGAGTCCCTGGTTCTTTTGGTGCCCCATCCATCAAATGCATCGTAAGTCTTCTAGAGAGCGAAGTTGTCGTGACACCAATGTAGATTTCTTGACGAAGCCTACAATCTTCGTGTGGACATATAAATTGATAAACCACATTGGTGCACTTCAACTTGTCTTTACTCGTGTTGAGATTGTTTTTCATTACTAAGTTTCGTGTTTTCTTGTTTTGATAGTATATGATAAGTTCAAGTTTTTGTTTTTTGTCTATGCATTTCACCTTCTTTTGTATGATACTACGTACGACTCGTTCGTCAACTTTGTACGCTGAACTCATCAAGTTACGGTAATAGAGTTGAACGTAGCTAGTTGTTTGACCCTGCATGACACTGATTGACATACTTCTTTAGCTGCGCTTCAATCTCCGTATCTACTGCCTTATTTGAATAGCCGTTGTTCACTAAGGCCTCCTTTACTCTACAAAATTAAGAGTGTAAAAGTTAATATGTAGAGCATATCTATTATATTGCAGAGCATATCTAGCATATCTAGCATATCTAGCATATCTATTATATTGCAGAGCATGTAGAGCATATCTACTATATTGCTCTTCTCACAAAGGCTCTTATCACGCTCACTTTATATTTTTCAGGGCATTCGTTTTTTGCGTTCATTACGTCCCCTGTGTTTGTGGGCTTACGGAAAACACTAGTGGTGAATTTACCATCTCTACTATCCACTAGGACGTCTAAAAATGACAACGTTTGTCAATGCTCTTTCCAAAACTGAAACGTATGACAGAGTTGTTCTCCAGACTAGCTATCAAGCTTTGTAAATGTTCATTGCTCCGCACTTCTACAAAAAAATGTCATCTACATACCTGCAGTAGGTCGAAGGCGCAAGATTGGTATCATTTAAAGCTTTGTTCTCAACAAAACACATGTAGAAGTTAGCGAAGAGTAGCCCAAGAGGCGAACTTATTGCCACACCTTCTTTTTGCAAGTACAGTTTTCCATCTGGACAGCGAAATAGAGATTCGGTGGTGCAGGCACGTAGCAGTTTCTCTAAGAGCGCTTTAGATAGCTTTAACGGAGGCAGTTGTTGCTACGTTTATCGTATACTTCATCAAGAATTATCTTGATGGTATCCTCGACCGGAACGTTAGTGAAAAGGCTTTCCACGTCGATAGACGCTATGTCGCCCTGTGGTCTCTTAGCCCGCAAGATATCTACAAATTCTTCTACTGATTCTATAGAGTGCTGTGCTGGTATGTACGGTTTTATGAGTGTGTTAAGTCGCTTTGCTAAGTTGTAAGTTGGAGTGTGAATCTGCGATATGATTGGCCTTAACAGTTTGCCCGGCTTCTGTGTTTTTACATTGCCATATGCATAACCAGGAGAATACTCACCAGTTATTTTGACAAAATGTACACCGCCATTCACCGCATTAGAACTGACAATAACTCGATTCACGCCTTGAGTGCATCAGTAGGGTCTTTTTTAATAGGTTCAAACTTGCTTTCGTCTCCCAGTATGTCCTGCATTTCAGTATGTTAAGTCCAAGGTTTAGGTATTGGTGCTGCGCTGCGGTGAGATGCACAGAAGACAGATTGACGTAGCCGTGCACAAGTCTCCAAGAAACTTTCACGCATATATGGCGGCGATCTCAAACTTCGTGAGAGCAAGCAAGGCTACGTCAATCTGTCTTCTGTGCATCTCACCGAAGCGCAGCATCAATTCATAAACCTTGGACTTAACTGCCATACTCAATCGCCCACCAATTTTACTGAGAAGAAGGCGGAGATAAAATTTCTCTACCAAGATGTTATCAGACTTGAAAAAGATAAGAAAGTTGAAGTTAGTCCGAATTTGCGTAATGAGCTCATAGGTGAAGCCAGGCTACGGGGCAATTAGCAGAGAGCTAATTGACGAAAGAGCTAAGAGAGGCAGCAAAACAGCTCAGAGAAGATGAGAGAATTGTCATCCGGAAGGCCGATAAGTCTTCTGTTTTCGTCATCCTCGATCGCGATGAGTATTTACAGAAAATGCAGAACATACTGGGAGACGAAAGCAAGTTTGCACCTATCAAAGAAGACCCTACTAATGCACTCAAGGCTAAAGTGAATCGTGCTATCGTCAGTGCTAATGCGGTGAACGGCGGTGTACATTTTGTCAAAATAACTGGTGAGTATTCTCCTGGTTATGCATATGGCAATGTAAAAAACACATGCCGGGCAAACCGTTAAGGCCAATCATATCGCAGATTCACACTCCAACTTACAACTTAGCAAAGCGACCTAACACGTACGGTGGCGCTCGGCGCGCCGCGGCACCACGGCGCGTTCTCTCACGGTGTAATGTGATACCCGCCCGCCCTGGGTCTGCCGCCCTCACATCATCACCCCATATTTATCTTTCATCAACACCTAACGGCTACCAGAATTCGGCGGGACGGGAGGTGGGGGGGGGGGGGGGGGGGGAGGGCACGGGTTTTGTTAGTCCTCGAGTAACCGATGTCATTTTACAGCTTCAAACCAACCCAAGAGACGTTTTATTAGTGGATCGCCGGCTTAAACGCGAACATTTTGAGCATTCATGTGACGACGGTGGTCGTTGGAGCCGATTCAGTGGCTGTTAGTTGTATTCTACTGGTCCATATTGCACTGGGCTACAAGTGGAATGATTCAAAACTGTACCAGTCTCTATCGAGCAAGGTGCATTGTGTATTTGAGTATGGGTACGTAAGCCGGTTTTTCTGGGAAATACGCACTGTCTCATTTTGAGCTCTCATTTTGAGCATCCATGTGACGACGGTGGTCGTTGGAGCCGATTTAGTGGCTGTTAGTTGTATTCTACTGGTCTATATTGCACTGGCTACAAGTGGCATGATTCAAACTGTACCAGTCTCTATCGAGCAGGATGCATTGTGTATTTGAGTATAGGTACGTAAGCCAGTTTTTCTGGGAAATACGCACTGTCTCATTAAAGAGCGCAAAAACGATTGGTGTGAGTGTGACATTGTTAGACTATGTTGATGCATTTCTGTTCAAACAGCTTGCTGATAGGTCATGATAACCTGTTGTCAGATTTTCTGTCTTAGTCTTTGTAACAAATTGTCATGCACCTGTTCGGGCATCAATAACCACATTTTGCAATGTTTTTTTACATCGGGTCACTTCAGGTCATGTCACCAGGTCGCATTAAGCGACCCCATCTCCCCCAAAAATAACATTCGTGCCCAGGCAACGGTGTTTGTCCCGATCAGTTTTAAACTCACATAATTGAAGTAGGCTTAAGTACCTACAAATCGCATATCTTGGATTTGTGTATATCTGTGACGTAAGGTCAGTTGGGTTCCGTGACCTCCCCATTATATGTCAATATGAAAATATGCAAATCCCTCCCATTCAGAGAATACGCATTACATCAGACCAACTATTTCAGCATCATGTTTGTATACCTCATTCTTGATGACCCTATGCAACTGTTGCTCAGTGACCCCTACAAGGTCATCTTAGGTCAACTGAGGTCAAAACAAAACAAAGTGCTCCTTCACATTGGAAAAGAACGTTGAAGAATCGCCCGCCCTGTTCCCGATCCGATAAGGGCGTTTTACTGGTTTGTAGGAACATACATATACTTACCGTATCTAAGCGAGGTCCAAAATCCCTACTCTAGCTGGCAAAACAGCTAAACACCCTGATAATATGTACCATATGCTCCATATGTACCGAAAATATACTCACTAAAATCGTCATACCCAGATCAATGCAGACCCAGCTAAAACACGAAGAAAATACGGGCTCCTACGGTTCCCATGGCACAGCAGAAGCGAACATTTTTCCCGGCAGCAGGCAAGGCTACCGCCAGCGCGCACAGCCCGGCGCTGCCGGGCGAGCGACTGAGACCCCGCGAGCGGCGGAGCGCCGCCGCGCCCGGCCCGTCAGTGCCGCCGCCGCGGCGGCGCCACTGACGCTCCCGGGTTCCACTGTACACCACTCCCCTGGGTCGAAGTGACATTACTCAACTAGCGTTTCGTCGCACCACCGGCTATGGTGAGACATCTACCGGGCGATATTTGAACCAATAGTTCCCGGAAGGTAGATGTCCTCGGTGTTTTATTTTTGGAGGTCGCAAGCTTTGGCTGCCACAACTTTGTATGTGGCTGGATACCACGAGTTTGGCTGCTGCTAGCTTGGTTCATGACGATGTTCCCTACCCGGGCGAAATTTGGATGTCGCAAGCGTTGGATGGTGCTGTTTTGTATGGTACAAGGATTGAATGCTACAACTTTGAACGCTTCCATATACACCCGAACACACACGAGTTTTACACCAAAATCAGCTAAACTTTGCCAGGCCGTACAAATGCCACATTTGAAGAAAAATGAAATCGAAAAACGCCAAAAGATAGTAAATTGCAACAGCTACCAACCTGCTAATTCGGATTTGTGAAAATGTTAGTTTTTGACCCCCAAATCCTCAAAACTTTTTTTGAGGGAAAATTATCACAAAATCAAGAAGTTTCTAAAATTATTCAAAAAACCGGAAGATATGTCAGAGAACCATACATAGGCAACTACCATACCAATTTTTTAACTGATATCTCCATTTTTGACGGACTTATCACGTCTAAAGTATGGGTAACTCATGACGTCATATTTTTTATTGCGTTTTTTTGTTGCTTTTATTGACTAGATACAGACAAATAAATGCAACCACTATATTTTTTTAAGACAAAACTGGTCTAGAAACATGACTTTTGTTTAGATTTAACAATTACAAATTGTGACCTTCGGTGATCTGAATTTCACCTAAAATTGACTTTTACTTCACGTAAATGAAGTCAGGTGGTAACATGACTATCACTATCGAATTATAAGTGGAAAATATCTCCATAAAACATGTGTTGCATGACTTTCATAGATATTTTGAGCATAGTGCCTTTTTTTGACCTGACCTTGACCTTGACCTTGGCCAACAATCTCACTTTAGCTCATGCGGGATATGTATCATACCTTTGGCAGCACTTTGGGTGAAACTGGTCGCAATGAAAGGGTTTGGATGGAAAGTATGGCCGATAAACTCAAATACGCCGATTTTGACCTTTGACTTGACCGTGACCTGACATTTGACCTCACTTGGACATTTTTTAGTATGGTTTAGATTTGTCTCATTGAGAGCTTTCAAATTCCGTCTTGCGCGTCTTGCTGCGATAATTGGTTCGGAAGATAACCAGGGGGGGGGGGCGTTTAACGCCCCCTCCCCCAGTCAATGGCGTTCTGCTCAGACCCCAGTCAATGCCGGGTTAAGTAATTTCGACACAGGACTAGTGGGCCCGGTTTCATGTCCGCTGTTCCGGGCCACGATCGGGACATGAACGCTCGCCGCCGGAGGCAGGTACACTCACTGGCATGTAGTCTCTGATCACGACGCCTCGTTAATATCCGCTCAGCCGCCCGGGCAGCGCGGCGGCCCCTTCTCATGCGCGGTGCCCATATGGACCAAAAGAGATGGGAACGTTGGAAAACGGGAGAAAGCGGCGGTCTGGTGACTTTTGCGCAAGGATTGAACATCGCTAGATTTGGCAACACCGTCAACATTCCAATTTCGATCTGGCAACATGGGGCGATATCGTCATGGGATCGTCCGAAAACTCCGCTTTCGACAAATGCGGCGCGGTTGGAACTGGAAGATTATATCGATAAGGATAGGCTATCGGGACATATTTCCTTTTTTCGTCATCTTTGGTGGCCCAAAATGAGCAAAAAGGAAGCTTTTGGTGGCCCAAAATGAACAAAAAGGAAGCTTTGGTCTCCTTTTGCTTTTGGAGTGTGGTGACTCGTGAGGGCGATGAAGATGGTCGAGATGGATCATGTTGCTGGTTGGGCATCGGCTGCAACGGCAGACCACCACATTCAGGCAGCCTATCACACCTGCAGAGAGGCTGGCATTGACTGTGAGGTGAGTAACGAACCTATCATTAATGAATTGATTTACAAGTTAAGGGACTCCATCAACTATGTAACACATTTTGTCCATTTTGCCCTCCGTTCGTTGTTTCCATTCATGGGTGGTCTGAAGCTATAAGCAGTGATCCTGGTATAAGATACAATTTAAACAAATAAACGGGAGTCATAATGTGGATTGCTATTAAAGGAAATAAATAGTTCACCTTCAACATGGGATTTTGAACTGAAATAGCAGTTTTGTAGCCCGTGTTGAGAAATCCTTATCTGCAACTTTTCTTGGCTGAAAAGACTCTCCAGCCGAAGATATTTGACTTGTTGGCGAAGGAATGCGGTGCATATATCCCGCGCGGCGCTGGGGTCTCCATCCGAACGTGCGGCGCTGGGAGGTAAATTTTACCCCCCTCGTATCTTCCGAACCAATAACCGCAGCGAGATGCGCAAGGCGGGGATCGAAAGCTCTCAGTGAGAAGAATCTAACGCATGCCCGAAAATATCAACATATGGTCACATGTCAGGTCACGGTCAGGTCAAGTGTCAAAATGTAAGTATTTGGGTTTTTGGGCTATACTTTCCATCCAAAGCCTTGTATTGCAACTATTATCTCACAAAGTGCTCCCAAATGTAAAATGCATCTCCCGCAAAAGTAAAAGTGAAATTTTAAGTAAAGGTCAAGGTCAATGTCAGGTCACAAAAGGTCACAGGTCTACGAAAGCCATGCGACACATGTTGTATGGGTTATTTTACACGTATAATTCGATAGAAGCAGCCATTTTCACAGCTTGACACCATATAATCGCCCTCAGGTCAAGGTCAGGTCACAATAAGGTCAAAATTTGAAATTGATTAATCTAAATAAACATTGCATGTTTCTAGACTAGTTTTGTCTTCTAAATACAGTGGTGGCATTTATTTGTCTGTATCTGGTCAGTAAAAGCAAAAAAACGCAATTTTAACAAATGACGTCATGAGTTACTTATTCTTAGAGAGCCATAAGTCAGTCAAAAATAAAGAAATTGCTTTGAAATTTGGTTTGAACATCGTTCATACTCGGTTCTCTAATATATCTTCCGGTTTTTTGAAAATCTTCAAACAAAAAACTTTTGTGGAAATTCTTCCCCAAAATAAGTTTTTTTGCATTTTTGGGGGTCAAAAACCCAAAATTTTGAAAATCTGAGATAGTCACGTCAAAGACAATGCTATTTCCTTTTTCTAAGCCTTTTATTTGCGATTTGCATCAACACGCTATTTTCTACGATTTTTCAAACATTTAACGTTTTTTCACCAAAAATGACATGTCATGACGTCACTAAAACGTCATTATCTCCTCAAAATTCTCACGAATTTCAAAAAAAATTGTAACACAAGATGTAGAATTGATGTATCATAAGGTACCGAAAGTTTCATTTTGATATCTGTCATAGTTTTCAAGTTATGGAGAAAATCCGGGAGGGGGGGTAAAATTTACCCCCCAGCGCCGCGCGGGTTAAGATATACCGTACCGTCTGAGAGTGCCAGCACTACCAGGGCGCATGCACAGACCAATAACGCACACCATAACATTAATAATGTACAACCTTCTGTCCTGAATTGGCGCGATGTAGGACCATTTTTGAAAAGAAAAAAAAGAAACTGTATTAAAAAATATAATAAAATCGTGTTCTGAAAAATTTCCGAAGGTGAACTATTTCCTTTAAGTGTGACAGATATTTGTGGTTCTCTTTCTATGCAGGTACCTGGCAAGTGGCCAGAGCCAGCGGGATATAGCAAGGTCCTTCCGGGTTGGACGAGCCACACCAAGCAATATCATCAAGGTCTGTGCGTTGGGATGAGCTGGCAACGAATGAGATGAAGCCGCCAACGCAGGAAGGCTGGCTGGCCATTGCCAAAGAGTTTGGGGAGAGGTGGCACTTCCACACCGCTTGGGTATGTAAACAAATGTTTCCTGCCCAGTGCCATGTTGTAACAAAGGTTGATTTTCACCCTGTTTATAAAGTCTTGGAATAGGTGTTGTAATTTTGCATTGATAGCTGTACCTGTCTGGTGGCTGAGCAGTACGCTGAGCGGTACAGTGAGCTGTACGGCGTACACTGAGCAGTATGCTGAGCTGTACACTGACAGACATCGGAGACTCTTGAGAGTTCTCAGAGACCATACAGGGGTCGATATAGTCTCTGCAGAGAGCCACATTTTACGAGAACTTTCGAGGGGGTCTTTTGGTCTCAAGATTATCTTTTTTTGTCAATGTTCTCAGCGTGAACTATAAAATCTTGCTTGAGAATGCCTGAAAAACGTATCAGCGCCGGCCGGGATTGAACCGGGGACCCTTCACGTGTTAAGCGAGCGCTCTACCACTGAGCTACAGCGTGGCTTATACCAGAACAAGCAAAAAGACGGTACCAACCAAGGCAATTGCTGGTTGAGGTTGATACTTACTGACTTTCCGTATATTAATATTGTTTGGTTAACAAATGATGGTATGAAAGTAATATTTACAAATCAAAACGATCGAAAAAATAATAGTTATTCGGTATTTACTTTAATAAAAGTCGGTTTCCGTCGTTGGGATTACAGCGACACCTGCAGTGATATGGTGGCGCCATCTGCAGGGAATTAATTCAATTTCAGGATTCTCTCAGGAGATCATCCACGGTTCTCAACGGGTGACTGCTAAAACATCCCGCGGGTTCGATCCTCGATCGCGACAGACTTTTCTAATTCGTTGACTGCCTGATGATCTCAGAGACATACAATTGTCAGTTGGAGACACATTTACTCTCAACAACCAACGCGGAGACCATGTAGATGTATCAGGCGAGACCATCCACTGAAAGGTCTCGAAATGGAAACCGTGCAGGTTTCTCAGGGAAGAGCATTCAGCAAAAGTTCTCAAAAGTGTTTCTGAGTGTCAGACTTGTCAATGATTCATATTTGTCATGAGTCGATTCACAGTGATTCACGGACCATAATGAATGATTAAATCATGATTCAATCACTCAACATTACCATAATGAATGATTCAATCATGATTCAATCACTCAACATTACCATAATGAATGATTCAATCTTGATTCAATCACTCAACATTAACCCTATTTGTAACAGGGTCCTGGCTACCCCTATTTGTAACAGGGGGGGGGGGGCGGATTCCCCCCCCCCCCCCGGAGATCTCGAGATCTACCCGTCCGATTGTCAAAAATGAAACGGTGCTTGGTTCCCCTCAACACGATCTACATTTCTAAATAATAATAAATAAAACATTGCATAGGGGGGCAACAGGGGGCAAAAACGACAAATTTTAGTGGTATTTTTAATCCAACATAGCTTTCATGTTTATCGACCGATTTTAACACAACCAATAGGAATCGATAGAGATTTAATTGGAAATTGATATATAACGGTGACGTTTGAAAACTCAAAACTCATAGGCGTGTGCAGGTCACTCAATATGGGGGTGAAGTAAATGCGTAATAAAACCATTTTTTGATGTTGTTTTTTTGATAAATGAAATGGTATGTGATTGTGACATTAGACAAAACAGTTAAAAATAATACATTTTGCTATAGGCGGTACCAGGTTAGTGAAAAAGGGAGGTCAAATTGGAGAAAAAAAATATGAACCGCAGACAAGTTGCTACCCAGTACCCAGCACTATAAATATGTTACTGATCGTAGATAGTTCCTTTTTGCATGTTGTACTTCATCATAGGCGTATCCAGGATCCAAACTTGGGCGGCGCAAGACATTTTGATAAGTATATTATCCGCTATTATGATACTAACTAGTCAACAGTGACTATTTCACTTACAACTTCAATTAACATTGCTTACCCCCCTTTTTACCCTACCTGGACTCGCCTATTATCTTATAATCGTTCGTAGAGTAGCCTGTGGTGCGTGTTTCATCCGAAAACTGCAGTATGTTATGTCATTGTACACTCATGCCTCTTAGTTTCCTTGCAATAATATGACCCCTTTTTTCCATTCCTGAGCGCGCCTCTGCAAAAAATGACTTTATTCCCTTTTCTGGCCTCATATTTGCATATATCATTATAAGCTAAACGTCTATTGCGCCGTTATCGCTGGCATATCGTCATCACCATTTCAGTCACCCCCCTTTTCATGTGCCTGAACACGCCCCTGAAACTCTATATGCAATAAATTATGCAAATAATGGAAGCAGAAGCTATCTTTTACATCTTGATAGCTATAAATGTCCCTTACATTGCTCTATTGGCTTCCCGCCAAACATTGAATACATCCTGGAAACCCCACCTTTTCAAGCCCCTGAAACCGCCTCTGCCATGCAATTTTTATGATATTTCAATAACATCAACTAATTTGCACAATCATTGCAATCACCGTAAACCGATGTAACTACTTCATACTTGAGGAAGTTAGGAAGAAACCGTGAAGATCGCATTTCCGTATTATCGCCAAATGTCGCCTCCGAACCCACCCAAAACTGTGCCCTGGAACCGCCTCTGTTCAGGTTAAGAACTCAAAATTTTAACTCCAAATGCGGTATTCAATTCTATGAAAAGTCCCAAAATGTAATGGGCCTGCTCCCAGCCGTTCTGGAGATATCTGCGAAAAAGATGAGGGGGGGGGGCGGAATCCGCCCCCCCCCTGTTACAAATAGGGTTAAAGGGAAGTGTCGACTCCTTTGTCTAACTCCTTTGATTTTGAATGTGAGACTCTAAGATTTTATGAGCGTGACAGGGAGGTCATGCTCTACCTGTGTGCCAATTTGCATGCACAACAGAATAGTCTGCTGTTTGACCTTAAACATATGACCTGCTCTAACTCCTTTGATTTTAAATGTGCGACTCTAAGATTGTACCAGAATGATCACTAGGTCGTGATCTATCTGTGTACCAATTTTGAAACCAATCCGAATAGTCCGCGAATGTATTTCCGAATGTGAATGTGAATGTGAGCCAATTGGACACGCGTGTTGTTTATTTTGATTATAAAATTATATTTATAATATTTATTATAATTGCAAATTCCAAGTTCCAAAAGCATTAATGACTTCACGTTTTACTTTTTTAAGCGAATAGAACATTTATTTTGATTTTGCATTAGGTATTATTTTTTATAAAGCATGATGTGGAATAAAGCGGCGCCGATGCGACAGTGATATTTGGGACATGCGGAGGTCATGCAAATGTTTGTTTATGATTTAGTTTTTGATATGGTATAGCCTAGAAATTAGGAAAAGGGGGGTACCTTTTGATAATTTTTCGTGTGAAAAAGGTGTGCGTGTACTGTGTGGCTTATGAACCGAAGTATGAGTTAGTTACCTTTTTTAAGTATTTAGGTACTTACCCCTAACCCTACCAGTTCCAAGGTATTCACCTAGTTAGGGCTGATTGAACAGTGGCTTTGTGCCCACTGGAGTTGGACACAAAGCCTCGCTTTCTTTACGCATAGATGAATTACAGGCTACAGCTCAGGACACAGAGCTCATGTAATTGGCCATTAAGTGCCTGGTTTGACCACAGGGCACAGATGAATGCTGGGCCGCTGGCATATTTTGTGGACAGTTTATGCTGTTCGACCAAAAAAGAATGATTCTTTGAGCAATGAATGATTCAATCAGCCTATTTTCTCTGTATGAATGATTCAATCAGTGACTCACAACAGGTTTGCGCATGAGGTGAATCGATTCATGAGTCATTCATTTGAAATAAGAGTGATTCAATCAAAAGTAGTCGATTCACATTGAATCATTGACAAGTCTGCTGAGTGTACGCTGAACAGTATGCTGAGCTTTGCGCTGAGCCGTACGCTGAGCTGTGTGCTGAGCTGTACAGTGAGCTGTATGCTGAGCCAACCTTGGAATTTTGGCCATTTTATGGACTTTTGGGGTAAAACAAATCATGAATCTCTTCATTTCTTGTTCTTGGAATTTAGCGTACACTGAGCGTACACTGAGCAGTACGCTGAGAGTGTATGCTGAACAGTATGCTGAGCTTTGCGCTGAGCTGTACAGTGAGCTGTATGCTGAGCCAACCTTGGAATTTTGACCATTTTATGGACTTTTGGGGTAAAACAAATCATGAATCTCTTCATTTTGTGTTCTTGGAATTTAGCGTACACTGAGCAGTACGCTGAACAGTATGCTGAGCTTTGCGCTGAGCTGTGCGCTGAGCTGTGCGCTGAGCTGTATGCTGAGCCAACCTTGGAATTTTGGCCATTTTCTGGACTTTTGGGGTAAAACAAATAATGAATCTCTTCATTTTTGGTTCTTGGAATTTGCTCTTTTCACCTGATCTAACCAACATTGTAGCGAAAATAATATTACATTTTCCTCAAAGATTTAATATCTATTACAAATCAGGAATTTTTACTTTCCAAGTACCAATCCAGTCTGATGGTACCAGTCCAGTGGTACCAGTGACCAGTCTGATGTTTATAGCGCAGGTGCAGTAACATATTTCATACTATATCTAATAGCATTGTGCTGTATCTGGTTTCAGGTGCGATAGATGGCAGGCACACCGATGTCCACCGACTCGCTGTCCTACATCGGCCCGGACGACGTGGATGTCGAGCACGACGGCCAGTTGCGAAGAGGCGCGTGACGGTTGCAGTCGGAGGCAGCTGGCGCGCTCGGGTGCCCCCCCCCCCCCCCGACGGCTCGGCTCCAACAACACTGCTCTGGACGCTATGGCGCTGAGGGATCGATTCGCGGATTAGTTATCGTCACCGGAGGGGGCAGTACCCTGCAGCAGGATCCCGTGGTCCGTCGCGGTGAGCTGGGCATTTCAGAGTGATGTCAAAAGCCGGAGTGGCCTAGCTGGCGCTGAAGCTGCTGCCGTCCGTGGTCTTCTCAAATCGGGATGGGCGCTACGCCGTTGTGACTGTGCATGACTGTGCCGCCGGTGGCGGCGCGCGGTCGTGTACAGCGGCAGCGCTGAGGTCGGCTGCTGGTTCGACAGCGCTCGGCGCCCGCGGTGCCGCCACCGGCCGTCGGTGCAGCCAGCCTGGCTCCACTGCCGCGAGCAGGCCCGTCACGTGCTGAAGCTGGGACTTGCTGCTGATGGCTAGGATTGGTTTTGCTAATTGTTCGTACCTGAGTAGATGACGTTGAGTAGCGTCGAACGTTGCATTACGGCATGAATACGTGAAATCGTGTTATCGTTTTGAAGACTCGGAGGGCAGGAGTTTGCTCGCTAACACAATAAATGCGCTGATGTTATGGAAAAGTGTTTATTGAGCGTACAAACAGGGCACAGCACAACAACGATCAATGCACTGGATTATCAGTGAACGGAAAGACTCACTAACTGGGTATCTTGGCAGTAATAAGCTCGCATGAATAAGTCCTCCTGAATCTCGCACTCGCGCTGGGGCGCGCCTTGCGCCATTCATATTTGTGTGTGTACCATTTCAATTTGGAGTTCATCCTGCTCTTCACCATCTGAAAACAAGTGGGTGGGAACTGGTGTAAGGTATTGAAATGCACATTAATTGGGGGGGGGGGGGGGGGGGGGGTAACAGTTTGAAAATGGCAAATTGTTGCTGAAAATGTAGCATGAAGTGAAAAGTGTGACCTGTTTTAATGAAGTTGCCTTGCAATATCAATATCAGACAGTGTATTGATTCGACACTGATTGAATCGATTGCTGATTGAATCAAAATATTTAACGATTCTTAACAATACAAGTACACTGGTAAATTGTGCAAATACATGCAGTCCCAGTGGCTACATTCATTTATACTAAAATACTATTTCTGTAACAATGTTTTAATGATCATATATAGGCAGGCTAATATTTGTATTGATTTGACATAAATTCACATATATTTAAATGTTGAATCAAACGTGAATCGATTAAAATATTTGTTTTGATTCTTTGAATCGGAAGGAATCAATTCTCAAAATTGTATCTGTGAATCAAACAGTGATTGAATCATTCAAATTCCTAAATGAATCATGATTGAATCGTTCTAAAAAAGTTGAATCAATAACCAGTCTGAATTTATATAATTAACCTATAGGTAAATGATAGTAAAATAATCAAATTGAGCCTGAGCCATTGGAATAGCATCAGGATTCTGATTCATCAGAAGCAAATGTTTGGCTTCAACCATATTCAAATTTGAATTAACCTTCAACATTCAAATCAAACTCAAATAACCAAATGTACCCACCTCGATTATGTAGAAGAAAATACAAACAGGAAACTTCACTTCCAACAGCAGGACAGATGGAACCGACAATAACGGACAAGAAAGTTCAACATTGTCCAACTTCTGCGCACCTCTCCACGTTCTGCATAAGCGAACAAAATGGTGTGAGAACGTCACCAAACCGCACGAAAGCGCCACCCCGAAAACGCGTCAAATCGCCGGTGCCCATATCTACCGCCAGAAGTCGTAAAGTGTCAGCTGACTGCGCTTCGGTTATCCGCCGCTCTCTCCCGTTTCCGCGCGTTTGCTCACGTTACGACATCTAGCGGTCCATATGGGCACCGCGCATCAGCGACTGTATGTACTTGGTGTCAGGCGGAGCGGGGCGGAGCCAGAATGCCAGCTATCATCGTGTGATTTTTTTGTGAAATACAAAGAGAAACTTATTTCTGTCTCCACATATATCCATCAGTTGTCCAAACCAAAGTCATATTCGTAGTTTTGAGCTCAAGATGCACCGGATGGTTAAATTTCAAAACAACTTTCAAGGTGACCTATTCCCTTTAACTTTCCACGTAATTGTGCTAGAGAGCTCAATTTAATAGCACTATGCTTATCTCCTCGACCTGATTTCAATTACATATAACATGAGCCTTGTAGTCGCCATTACCTCAAGGTCACGTGACCTGAGGTCACCCGTTGCTGCCCACGTCAGATCGACCAATACACCCTACTTCTCATATTTCGATGAAAATACGTGTCGGAGGTAATCTGGGCCGTTCATTCACGCTGTTAAATTGTCCGCTTCGTCCGTCGAATGGTTTTTGAGTTATAGCCTCAGGCATCTGTTCGATGTCGCGCTAAGCTCTAATTTTCAGCGGGTGATATTTCCCATATAAATCATTCGAATTATAGAAACCTATATATCGTCAGAATCGCTATTGACCATAAATTAATGTAATGCAATTTTATTTTTTGACAATTTGTATATATTTTTTTCTTAAATTTTGACATGACCACGTGATTTCGTAATGTTCTCAGTTAAAGTTCGTGTTTTTTTTAGGTGGATTAGGAGGGTGCAGGCCCTTTGAATCACGTGACAACTATTACACCCAGTGATCAAGATCACATGATGACATAATTCAATATTTTGCCGATATAGGCGTCAGTGGATCCTCAGGATTTTTTTTTCATCCTTATTTGCAGACCGAGAATGCTATACAAATAGCTTAAAGTGCCTTCTAAATAAAAAATGTTCAACTTTGTCAAATAAAATGAAAAATTCCAACAAATTATCTATTGTATAATCAAGCCAGGTGATTTTGGAAATCAACCTTAGGTCACGTGACCTTGAGGTCATGGAGTGACCTGCAGGGTTCATGTTATGTATCATTGAATGCAGCTCGAAGAGGAAAATATAATGCTGTTGAGTTAAGCTCTAGCACAATTACGTGAAAAGTTATTACCAAAGACATTCTGGTGACCACGATTTTTCCAAATACAAAAATATAAATATAATATTTTGAGGAAAATGTATCTCCAATTTTTTTTTACCATTGAAGACTTATGTATCAAAGTCGATTCTGGTTGGGAAAAAAACGAATTTTACATGGCCACACTATAAAATCACTGATCTGACCTGAGATCACATGTTAAAATTCAAATATTTTCAAGAACAAAATATTATATCATATTAATATACGGTTTCTGACGATTCTGATGATATATAGGTTTGTATGACTCCAATTATTTAGATGGGAGATATCGCCCGCTGAAAATTATAGCTTTGCGCGGCATCAAAAATATGCCTGAAGCTATAACTCGAAACCCATTCGACGGACGGGGCTGACAATTTCACAGCGTGAATCTACGGCCCAGATAACCCCAGACACATGTTTTATCGAAATCTGAGATGTAGGGTGTTAAGGCTTGGTCGATCTGACGTGGGCTGCACCGGATGACCTCAGGTCACGTGACCTTGAGGTCACAGAGCCACTAAAAGGCTGATGCTATATTGCTATATATCATTGAAATCAGGTCGACGAGATAAGCATAGTGCCGTTGAATTGAGCTCTCTTGCACAATTACGTGCAAAGTTATTACCACAGACGTGCTGGTGACCAGAGTTCGCCATGGGCTGAGCTGGCCCTATGTGCCATGGGCTGGGCCTGGGCTGGGCCTGGGCCGGGCCTCAACTTTAAGGAAATCACTGGGCTCTGGATTGGCCTGGGCCTGACAATTTTGAAGTAATGCGCGCGTCGCACAAGCTCAGGTCAGAGCTCAAAAATATTTTAACCAGCAGTTCACTTGTACAGCAACACACTGTTGCTGTGGCTGTGGCTTTTTGTTTTTTTGGTTAGCATAGTTGGTTCATTGTTTCACATTTATAGTATTCAAGTAAATATGCTAGGATAATGATTGCAAATTTTGTGAAAATAATGATATGCTTAATCTGAACTGGTCGGACCGGGCCTGGGCCTCAATATTATGAATTTGACCGGGCCAGGTCCGGGCCTGGGCTTGGTGTTCATGGGCCTGGGCCGGACCGGGCTGGGGGTTGGTGGGCCCGTGACGAACACTGCTGGTAACCATTATTTTGTCTTCTTCAAATACAAAACTATAAATACAATATTTATAAAAAAAGAATATCTCCAATTTTTATACCATTCATTTACCTTATGTATCGAAGTCGATTCTGGCATGGAAACAATTCCGAATTTTAAATGGCCACATAAAATCACGTGATTTTACTTAATATCACGTGTTGAAATTCCAAAATTTTGCCATTTCTCTAAAAGTATGTATACCATATTAATCTATGGTTAATGATGATCCTGATGATCATGCGTGTTTGTGTGACTCGCATTATTGAGATGGGAGATATTGCCCGCTGAAAATTAGAGCTTTTCGCGATACCAAGAAGGTGCCTGAGGCTATAACTCAAAACCCATTCGACGGACGGGGCTGCAAATTTCGTAACGTGAATCTACGGCCCAGTTGACTTATCGAAATCTGAGATGTAGGGTGTCATGGCTTGGTCGATATGTCTGTGTGTGTGTAGTTAACTGTGTCTTGTCCCATTTGAATTTCTGTAAATCATTTTAACTATTGCATTCTTACAATACGGTCGTTTTTTTATTATCAAGTAAACAAATAATAAATTTTCATCAACCAGAGTAGAAGCCAACATTATGACTTACCTAAGTCTCACCCATGACCTAGGAGTGCGATAGGTGTCTAAAATATGACATATGACAATTCGAAGACCGCATAATGTGTGGTTAAACTACTTCACATCTTCTACCTTAACCCAATTCCCTGCGGGGGGCAGATTCTGCCCCCGGTAGTTTTTCACTTTCCGATTCTAAACCGTTAGGCCTAGCGTCCTGAAACTTTGTGACTTTCCCCAAAATTGAAAGTCGCGTGTTGTGTCAAAAGTTTGAAAACATCAGTCCAGCAGAGGCGGTTTCAGGCTCCTGTTTTTGGGAGGGTGTTACGAATGCGGTTTTGCGGCGCATACTTCCTTCGTGGTTTGCAGTGCAATAAATGCGTTAGAAACAATTGCAATGCAGTATGCATCATAGATACTGGGATTGTACATATTTTTGGGGCAGAGGCGCATTCAGGATAAACAAACGGTAGGCGATACCCACCCTCAAATTAGGTCCAACTTCAAATTAGTAAGATGATAAAAGCGTTACGCGCATGGTGCCCACCATGCTTTTTTCCTGGATCCGCCTATGTGCAATATATCAAATTTAACAAATTGAAGTATATAATGCCCACATGTGACGTTCATGTCGTCCCAAACAATCACGAACAGCACCTTTTTTTCTCGAAAATCCCCCATTTTACATTCCCTGAATACGCCTATTTTTTTGTCTTTTGATATATTAAAGACCAGTACATTTGAAGCTCAAAAACGATTAGGGCATGGAAATTGGTCGAGCCTCATGGCCGCAATGATCTATCAAAAAACACCCAAATTGTTTGGATTTTTTTACCCTTGGCCCCCCATTCTTGAACAACAACAAAAAATGTCGGGGTCCAAAAAGAGAGATCTTGTCATGACGCATCGAATGGCGTTTTTTTCATAGAAATCAACCAAGCGGTTCCCGAGATCTTTGGGGGGGGGGGGCAGAATCTGCCCCCCCCCCCCCCGCAGGTTGACGTAATTCTAGGGAATAGGGTTAAGTAATTCTTTTCACTTATTTCGAGTTGATGGAAGACCTCTCGTGTACTTTGCTCTCGCTCGGTCTGGGGTCACAGTAATTGATAATGAAATTTCGGCCTGGCTGTAACATATAAACTCAGACCAGTAACAACAGAAGCTCTTTCTTAGTCTTCCGCTTTCTCATTCAAAGTCTTACTGTGCACAACTTACTGTGAACGGCAGACCTCTCATTCAAAGTCAAACAACTTACTGTGGACGGCAGACCGCTTGGGACCCTCATTTTCGGCCATAACTTTCGAATGCATCAACCATGGCATGAAGGTTAATGTCACGCAATGGATATTGTAGACCTTGTGCCAAGTTGTATTATTAAGGTCGTTTAACCCGCGCGACGCTGGGGTCTCCAGCCGAACGCGCCCCGCTGGGGGGGTACATTTTATCCCCCCTCTCGTATCTTCCGAACCAATGACCGCAGCGAGACGCGTAAGGCGGCGATCGAAGGCTATCAATGAGACGAAGCTAATGCATACACTAAATTCTTAAAAAAGGTCACATGTCAGGTCACGGTCAGATTAAAGGTAAAAACCGAGGTACAGGGACCCGCAGTTGCTATGGTACACACTAATGTCCGGCTTATTTTCTCCTCGAGCGTATCTTTAACGGCGAATTAAGAAACGACCATATATGCATTCAAACCGCATTACTGAGGGCTTCAAATTGATATATTGACGCATTGGCTCACCTTATCTTTGGCTGCTTTTAAGCAAAAATCCGTTTTTACCACCGCAAAGCGCTAACCACGGATTTTTGCTTGAAAACAGCCAATGGATATATTTTGTATTTGGAAGTCATAAGCCGGTTAGTTTTAAAGACATGATTTCAAGTCCTTTACGCACATTCACCGTGCAAGTCACCATCATATATCTTAAGGTTTTTGAAGTCCTCATTATCCTATATGTTTAATGAATTGTTCTATATTTCGAAACTTTGTATAACCAAAAATCAAAACAATCAGAGATAGTTGATTGACAGGCGATTTAGACAGAGGTGCTGATTTATCCGAAATCTCAAAATTGAATTGAGAGCGCCCTTGCCAGGCCTGAGATGCCACTGTGTTGGGTGCAGATAATACAAAGGTTTACACAATTAAAACAAAACTCATCGGATTTCGCTAATGTGAGCATTAAGGACTGAGTTAAAAGAAACTTTCCCTTATACAAGGTGTTAACATTTTATTTCATATCAATAAATGCGTAAGTTTCGATCGAATTTAAATCGCTTTGGGGCATGACCCCGATGCCTCCCCCTTCTCAGACCGACCCGAGGGGCCCCACCTCTAGCTATGGGCCTCGACTGGTCTTAACAGACCCCGTGCTGGTCGGATAAGGTCCATGCCATGTCTGATGTGACCTTACGTATTTCCCTACTAACCGGTTTTTCTCTATACAATTATACCTTTCGGCCGGTCCCACTTGAGATGTTATGGGGAGCAAAATCATATGCTTGCCTCCCCAATTGCTTGAGTGGGGGACAGCGGCTCCCCTGCTTCCGCTTCCACCGCCCCTGGGTTTGATCCACCACACCTAGCCACCTGAACCCAAAGAACCAAAACCCATGGATCTCCCCGGCTCTGGACCCAGGTAACCTAATACACGTGATACGGTGGGTCTATTTTGCTTCCCCTCTCTACTTGCAGTATTTCGTTGATTAGGTATTGCCCGTATCGTTACCATACAGACCAACCTCTCAGACCAACACAGGGCCCTCTCGGGCCGCCGTAGGGCCCTCTGAAGTCTGAAAGAGGACCTCCAGATCGGCCTAGGCCCTAGGGCCCTCTCAGGCCCCACAGAAACCTTCTCAGACCGACCCGAGGGCCCTCTCAAACGGGCCAAGGGATCTCTCAGACCGACATAAGGCGCCCTCAGATTTGGAAAATACCGTATCGGATCATCCGTAGGCTCTCAGACTAACTAAGGCCCTCTTAGACTGGTCCAGGGCCTCTCAAACCGGCCTATGCAACTCTCAGACTGCCTATAAAATGCCCTCTTATACAAGCCGAGGGCCTTCTTAGGTCAGTTGAGTTCTCTTGTGACCCGTCTGGGACCTCTTTGACCAAGCTATCGGGTGGGTCAGTGAAATGCCTTCTCAGACCGGCCGAGGACATATGACCGGTCACTGAGGGCATAGGACCCAGGGCACTGTGAAAGCCTGACCGAGGCCTCTTTCTGACCAGTTGAAATACCTTATCAAGATTCGCCGATGGCTTCCTTAGGCCGGCTGACCACAGGAATAATCCACAGTATCAAAGATTGATCAATTGATCCCCCCCCCCGAAACTATAATTCACCGCCAATGGTCGAGCCGAATGTCGAAAATGCCAGCTGTCAGTCCAGCATCAGGCAAATCACTGCCCGGCGCCGCCTACCAAACATACAGCGTAACTGTCAGGATATGGGATGAGATTGTGAAAATTGCTTATATTGTCAGAACACCAGTCAGAATAGGTATTCTCCCGCACTAAAACTGAAGTGGTATTTCTTAACAAATTACCATAGAGTTGTATTCACTTAGTTAACCGTTCTTTTCCTTTATATTGCGTCAATTGAAGGTTTTTTCTTTCACTGATTCGAGTATGTCGTTTTTATACAGACACAATGACAATTATAACCGCCAGCACTGTTTTGTCAATAACTATCGACATAATGAAGATAAAGAAGATAAAATGGTACTAATGTGTTTGTCTCGTCGAGACACGTCTCCCAATTTGCAACTTGACCAACTTGGGTCACCACTTGACCTTGACCTGATGTCCAATTTCTCAGTTGACCTAACCTGGTCACCATGAATATGACTCGAAGTGCCTGGTTCAGAAAAACACGATGGTGTAAACAAATATTGCTTTATCTTTATTAGGTAACAAGTTATTTGCAAAAACACAGTTTTGCAACAAAAGAAACTTTTTGACACTTGATGACCTCTGGAGCCGAAACTATTGACCTGAGCTCAAATCTGAGAACATCCATGTCGATTGCGTTTTTCAAGGGCTTTCGATTTCTTTTTCCGTTTGCTGATAACTATCATAGTTCCCGAGATATTTGTGGGTGGTCGAAGCGAAGTCCTAAAACTTGAAAATCTGACCATTGATGACCTCCGGTGACCTCAATATTGACCTGATAAAAAAATGCACGATATACTTTAGAAAGAGCTGATCTCGAGATATCTAACGTCCTTTTCCGCTTGTCGCTACGTTGCGTGGTTTTCGATATCATAGGGGAGGTGGCGAAATCTACCCCCCCCCCCCCTCTCCTGGGCGTGTAATTATCAGAGGCCTCCAGGGCGCGTGTTAAAGCAAACTATTCATTTGTCAAATGAAGATCGCCTCTACATGTAAAATAGCTGTAAGATGGGAAACATATTTTATGATAATAGTGTTTGACACTCAATCAACATAATGTTAGGACCATTCAGTAAAGGTGATGTGTAAGACCGTACCAAGGTCAGGTCACGCAGGGCCAAACATGAAGTGCATAATGTTAATCTTAGTAGATACGTATTTTCCGTGTCAGTGCTTGCAGCCGGTCACCTGGTCCTGTGTAGGTGTGTCGGCCGTGGTCTTCATGCTGAAATATTGTGTCACCGCGGATTCAGCATGCATGATTCATGTGCATGATATTGAAATGATTGTGATCGCCGATGAAATATGCCACAGTGCACAGTGGACGTTCCGGCCGGTCTAGCCTCGCGGAACTCCAAAAAATAAATTACCGATTGTGATAACAAAATGTATATCAATCGACTGCAAAATGTCCATTGATCACCAAGATCACATTTATTTGATCATTCGATGTTTTTTCGTAGAGGAATGGGACTTTAAACACAAGAGTTCACATCACCTTTAAAAACTCATCGTTCACGGGCGATTTAAACGTTCTGGCAAATGTGACGATGAGGCAATATGCTTGCATTTTACACACCTAGTGTGTTGTAGTGTGATGTAATGATATGTTGTCGTGCATATGATGGTTAGATCTAGAAGATTGAGCAAATCAATAAGCGAAATAAATATTAAATATATCGTCTTATCTCTGTTGATGCCTAAAATTAATATAATTAAATTCGATAGCACCGATATAATAAGTATCATCAGGTAGCGAATCAAAACTGGCAACAGGATGTGCACTGGGATCTTATATAACGGGTTAAGCTTGAAAAAGTGGCGCAAACTTGCGCCTTAGCCTTTTATGTAACATTTTGCAAGAAGTTTCCGTATTTACTTGAGCGCCCGGGTGTAGGAACCCAGCGCACGGTATATGATCTAAGCTCGCATTTGAAGGTTTCTATTTCAACGATGATATAAAACCACCACCGAACTACAGCGGACTCAGAAGCGTCCTCATTGGTTGGTGGACAGACTGGCACAGCATCACAGCAGAGCGTCACAGCAGCAGTGATAGTGACTAGCTGTAACTCGTCAAAGTGCTGTGAAATGTGTGAAGAATTAAATAAATGTAAGGTTCATGAACAAGGTCTACCTCTACCTGGAATAGTTCCATAAAGTATACATGCGTAAATAATAAATAGGGTGAAATGTACGTCTGCCGAAGCATCAATTATCTAAGGACATGGCAAAAAATGACCTTTGTCCAAGCTTACCGGAACCGAGTTGTCAAATATACCTAGGTTTCGTTTTTGAACGTTTCGAATTATATTAATGCGTTTATCTGAGACGATTGGCCCTCGTGAGACCAATATACAATATGGTACAATGCATTGCGCATTTAGTAGTTGTGCTTGTAGCAGATATGTACTAATGTCATGTATTTGTCTTATACACCCAGAGGATACACCAAGAGCAAAATGTTGGGATATATATTGGGGATAGCCATTAGAGTCGTGCCCCAAGTTCAACAACAGATACTTATCTTTCAAGTTCTGACCACATCTGGTACCATATTTCCCTGATGTGGAAAAGCCTAACCCTAATTCAAAGCAGGAATACATTTATGATTGCAAATTTGCACAATTTGTGTGAAAATGTACGATCTCTCAACATGGCAAACAAATATAAACATAGCAAACATTAAACAAGTCAGCAAAGGCCAGTCAGCAAACAAGCGAAACGTTTCGAACGCTGCCGAAAACGTTTTCTGGATACCTCAAAAACCTCATTATTGCACGCTATTAAAATTATTAGTGTTGCAGAATCATATTAACCCGCGAGGTAATTGGGGGGGGGATAGCCCCTCCCCCCCCCCCCGTTATTTTGCGATATCTCCTAAACCAACACCGGTATCGTCACCAAACTTTCAATACCCTCTCTCACATTAATTTTACACATGTTTGTTGAAGGAAAAAGATTATCTTATGATAGGTCAACCGGGAATGACGTCAGAGTGACGTCATCAGCTGATTCAGCCGGCCGGTCGCGCCCGCCGGCCGCGAGCCGCAGCTCGACCCCCGGGACCGCCCGGAGCAGCGACCGGCGCCGGCTGTGACCGACCGTGCCAGGGGCTGCAGAGGCGGAGGCAGGCGACGCGGCCGGCGGGGCGGGGTGGACTGGCGCCGGCACGGAGATGTGAATACAGACCAACTAATGATTGGACATCTAAACATTCAGTCCATGAAACCGAAGTTGCCCGACCTCTGCCGCGACCTGCATAGAGCGTACGGTTTCGACGTGCTGGCTCTTGCAGAAACGTGGCTGACGCCGAACGTTCCTGACCGACTTATCCCAGTGAGCGGATATAAACTGTTTCACAGTGACCGCCCTACCGGTGCTCATCTCCCGAAAGGAAAAGGTGGTGTCGCGGTGCTAGTTCGAGACTGTTTCAAGTGCGAACAGTTGAAGACCCCATTCACCGGCGATGACAGCTCTAACTTGGAGATTGTTTGGGTGCTGGTGCATGTCAACAAACATCAGTCACTGTTGGTCGCGTCCGCGTACCGGGTACCTTCAAACACTGTGCGCCAAGTGACAGCGGACCTCGATTCACTTGCAAATCAGATCCAATTCATGCTTGCCAATTATCCTCGCTCTATACTCGTAGTTGCTGGAGATTTCAACTGTTGTTTGCTAAAGGCCAGAGCGAGTACCCGTGAGCGTCTGTTACCTGATTTGTTCAACACATACGGATTGAATATAACTAATCGTGATCGTCCAACTTACCGGCCTGCGCATTCTCTGCTCGACGTTGTTGCCACCAACCGCCCTGACCTTGTATGCAGGAGTGGCGTGACGCGGTGTCACTTCGGCGGCCCGCACGACTTTACGCGCGTTATATTGGAGAGACAGGGCCCCGACAGTTCGGCTGGCCGGCCGCGTGTTGAGCGGCGCAGTCTCGGGCGCGTAGATGCCGCTGCCTTCAACCAGCAGCTATGGGAGTGTGATTGGTCGGGCGTTTTCCTGCGTGACAGCCCCGCACTGAAATGGTATGCCTTCTGTGAACTGTTCATCCGTCAGCTGGACCGAGTGGCTCCCGTTCGTCGTGTGACGGTCCGACCTGGGGTGACACCCCCTGTATCGGCTGACACACAGGAGCTGTTGAGGCGCCGCCGCGCTACACTGACACGCGGCACACGTGACGAGTACCGTGAGGTGAACTGGCTGTGTAGAGCTGCCACCCGAGCTGACAGTCGCGCCTTCTATCAGGAGCAGATTACCCGGGGAGGAAGGCACAGTTTGTGGCGCGTCCTTCAGCCCGTGATTGGACGTAAACAGCAGCACGCGGAACCACACACAGTTACACCGGACGCACTCAATGACTACTACGTCACAATAGGACCTGCTACGTCTGCCAGCGTCCCGCGACCGGCCACTCCAGTCCCAGTCAGGCTGCCCCATATCACCTCTGGCACTTTTAAGATTAAACCCACCAACATTGACACATTGTACTCGACGCTTTTGAGCATGAAGCCGTCAACAGCCACAGGAGTAGATGGAGTGAGTGTCACTATGCTACAGACATTTTTCCCAGGCATTGGTCATGTGCTCCTCGATATCGTCAATTCCAGTCTGACCACCGGGCTCGTCCCAGCTCAGTGGAAGCATGCGATAGTGACACCGATACCCAAGGGCAAAACAGCCAACAACCCAGCCGATACGCGCCCTATTTCCATTTTACCAGGCATAATGAATATAGTGGAGCGTATCGTACAAAGACAGCTGATGGAATATGTGGACTCACATGACTTACTGACTACCGCACAACACGGATACAGGAAACTGCACTCAACCGAGACCGCTCTCAGCGTCATCACTGACCGCGTTCTCCAAGCCATGGACAACGGTGAGATTTCAATTTTGGTCCTTCTTGATCTATCCAAATGTTTTGATGTTGTGCCTCACCGAAAACTCATCGAGAAGTTAAAGCTATACGGTGTGGACACTGACTGGTTTGCCAACTATTTGATGGGACACGTGCAACAGGTGCGAGTCCGTAGCGCTGACGGCTCTAGCATAACGTCAAAGCCGAGATAAAACAAAATCGGGGTGTTTCAAGGGGGTAGCCTCAGCTGCGTCCTATTTATGCTGTTTGCAAACGATCTGAGCCTGCATGTGCCCGATAGCGTCACCATTGTTCAGTTTGCTGATGATACACACATTTTGGTCACAGGTAAAAAACGCGATTTGGAAATAATCATTTCACTCATGGAACTGCTCTCGATGCTGCTTACCGATGGTTTTGTCACAATGGAATGAAAGTCAATACAGCCAAAACTCAGATGTTAGTATTGGGGACACCAGCTATGTTAAGGAGTCTCCCACCAATCACTGTCAGATTCTGTGGGTCCGTGTTAGGAGACGCGGGGACAGTGAAAAACCTGGGGCTCTATCTAGACCGCCATCTAAGCTACCAGGCACACATTGACGCAGTGACTTCGAAATGCACTGGTATTCTGATCGCTCTAAGCCACGCCCGTCATGTGATGCCTGCGAGCACACTGCAAATTATTGTACAAGCTCTTGTCATGTCCATTGTGCGATACTGTATGAGCGTGTATGGATCGTGTGGTGTGACGCAGATGGCTCGCGTACAGAAGGTCATCAACTTCTGCGCGAGGGTCGTCAGTGGCCGCAAACGAAGCGATCACATCTCGGACGTCATTGAGCAGCTCGGCTGGTTGCGAACGGCTGAGTTGGCCGAGTACCACACCATCTGCGCAGTCCAACGGGCTATAGTGACGAACGCCCCAGAACACATCAGCCAAACCATTGGCTCAGTAGCCCACGAGGTACATGAGCACAGCACCCGAAACGCCGACAGAATAACGCAGCCACGAGCCCGAACTGAGACAGGGAAGCGCCGACTGTGCATCAGAGGAGTCACAATGTTGAACCGCACCAAACTTAACCCACATGTGTCATCGTTCCGCGGGAATGTGAAACGCACGATCCTGTCGAGGCGCCACTGAATGCTCCGTGTCCTGTATGTCGTGTATGCCCTGTATGTCATGCGCACTTCGTCACTTCGTGTTCGTTGGGCTGATGCCTGTATCAACTTGTCCAATGTTTTAACTGGTTCTACGTGTCAGGTGAAAAGCCACCATGTTTGTGGATCCTTGATGAATATACATCTATATATACATCTATCATGTTCTGCGGTTTTTGTTGAAAAATAAGGGTTTGCAAAATACGCTCTCAAAAGTACATTTTTTTCTCAGACAAATTCAATTATCCTAAACCAGATGACTGAGAATAGACTTGGCTATCAAACTGCAATCTCGGATTTTCGATTTTATTGAAATTCAAAAGTTTGAGAAATCCAAAGACCCAAAAATATAGTTTTTGCAATATTTTCCAAACAAATCAGTTATCCAACACTGGAATATATGTAAACGAGACGTGTCCAGTGAATATGTATACCACATTTTAAGTCAATATCGTCAAAAATACTTTACTTATGACCTTTCAAAGACAAAAATCGACCACTTCTCACAGCATTACAATGCATAAAAAATGCATTTACGTTTTTGCTTTTTACTTCTATTTCTATGGAAATAAACAATGTTATAGGGTCATTTTTCGGGTTCGAGCCGAAAAACGAACCCATAAACATGTGTTACAACGCCTAATGACCGTAATCAGCAGTTTGACCTCGTGACCTCGGATGACCTTGACCTGACCCAAGGTCATGAAAAGCTTAGAATGGTACTTAGAAGTGTCAGACACACGAATCGTACCGATTTATTGACTGCTTATGCGTTATTGCAATTTTGCGCGACAATTCCATTCACCGAGACCTTTATGACACGGTCAAACATTGTGTCTTTGACGTGACCTGTGACGTCATCGGTGACCCTGAGGTCAACAATATTAGGTTTCCCCCCACACATTTTCAAGGGACATCGAATGTCGTTTGAATTGGTAAAATCGGTCCAGTAATTCCGGAGATCCGAGGAGATCCAAATTGTAACCCTAATGGTCTGTATTGCAAATTGCAAGCAATCCCCGCGTTACAAAAGCCCTGCAACATGTCCGCTATTTAACGTAATGTATTCCTTGATTAATTGGATTTCTAATGATGTTTCACTGGTTGATGCATGTTGTAAGGTAAAAAAGTTATAGGGGTTAATAGGTTTCGCGAGGCTAAATCCCCTTTTACGCCCACTGTGCAGTGGTGGGCATGTAACGAGTCCCCAGCATATCCGAAATGCTTCCGCTTACACCTCGCTGGCTGTATTAAATATCTTGCATAGCGCGGTCAGTAATTTTACCATGACTGATGGCCAAATTTCCCACTAAAATTACATCAACGGTCATGCAATTTCAAGCTTGGTTTTGACTTGAGGGCATGAGCCGGGCAGATCAAACATACCGCGTCTACGGATCGACCTCTGTTCTACTAAGACAAAGAGACGAAGAGTGGTGCTTATTAAATTCCAATTGGACTGTTTCACGAGCAAAATGAGTGTATCTTGAAACGACACAACACAAGAGACCTACTCTCGGCTTACAGACCTAAAACCGAAAACCGAATATTCCAGAGCTGTGCGGCCCAAGCATGGCCCAAAACAGCGAACAAAAATTGTTAACACGTAACTATCAGGCTAGTGACAATTTGAGGCTACATAAAACAGTCCATCGTAGGCATTTCCATAAACTGCAACAATCCGATGGCGAGAACATAAATCTATTTTAGCCTGGCTGCAATCTAAAGCTTGTTGAGTTGAATGTACAATTCACACGCCAACACCCTCATGCTGACAAACAGGACTCGGGACCGCCGACTCGTGAAGATGACGTACTGCAGACCCGGCTTATTGTAAGACCCTACAACTTACAGCATCAGAATCAAATGCCGGCGTTTGTTGACCGTGAAACCGTGACCGTGAAAGCTTGTTGAGTTTAATGTACAATTCACACGCCCAACACCCTCATGCTGACAAACAGGACTCGGGACCACCGACTCGTGAAGATGA
>JAXIVJ010011659.1:22500-42915 GCA_036785665.1 Chirona hameri | reverse complement strand
ATATATATATATTATATGTGTGTGTGTGTGTGTGTGTGTGTGTGTGTGTGTGTGTGTGTGTGTGTGTGTGTGTGTGTGTGTGTGTGTGTGTGTGTGTGTGTGTGTGTGTGTGTGTGTGTGTGTGCGTGCGTGTGCGTGTGCGTGTGCGTGTGCGTGTGCGTGTGCGTGTGCGTGTGCGTGTGCGTGTGCGTGTGCGTGTGCGTGTGCGTGTGCGTGTGCGTGTGCGCGTGTGCGTGTGCGCGTGCGCGTGTGCGTGTGCGTGTGCGTGTGCGTGTGCGTGTGCGTGTGCGTTGCGTGTGCGTGTGCGTGTGCGTGTGCGTGTGCGTGTGCGTGTGTGTCTGTGTCTGTGCGTGCGTGCGTGCGTGCGTGCGTGCGTGCGTGCGTGTGTGGGTGCGTGTGTGGGTGCGTGGGTGGGTGGGTGTGGGTGTGTCTGTGTGTGTCTGTCCAACGGAGCATATTGGCACGTGGAGCCCAAACGGCCGGGCCAATTTCGACGCGGGTGGCACCGTTCGATGCGGCAAAACGGGGGACAGATGATTATACCATTTGCGTGTCAATCGATGGCACTTGGCACGTGTGAAGTACCAAAACGTGGGCGCCATCATTTTCTTTTTTCGCCTCCTCAGGTCGCATGGTTGGTGACAGACTTGCTACTCGCAGGTCACGTGCGCGATACAGCGGTCAAAAATCCATTAATGGCCGCCGATCCTGAGGGGGCGAAATAAACCCCCGGGGGTAAACCAAATTACCATTTTGAAGGAGCGGGCCTCCGCTGTCAGCTGGTACCGGCCGGCCGTGGATCTGTGCCGCATAGCAGGATACTGTGCCGCACAGCACTGAGGCACGGCACCCAGTGGCGGCATGTGGTGACGTCCCAGTCTGAGGTCACTGCAACGGCCAATCAGCGGTGGCCTGGCCGGCTGGGGCCATATTACGGAATTATCGTACGATTTTGATCCCAAGGCAATGCCCCGATCGCAATGCCGGCCTCTAGTTTAGATTGTGTGTGGTTTTGGTTGGATAGATTGAGATAGTCTAAGCCAGGAAATTATGATATGGAAGGAGTTCGCTATGGTGTCATCGGGATGTTATTGGAGTTGATATAATCATTCGTTAGTTTGATGGCCCGGTATGGGGTCATATGGATTATGCTATTGGAGTTAATCATGAATCATCAGCTCGGATTCATAGTGCCAGTGACAAGGCTCACTGAAATAAACAAAAATGGCACCCGTACGTGGATTGGCGACACCGTCAAAAAGTCCGCCCCAGAGGGGTGTTTTGCAACACCTTCGATATCGAACACTAAAACGGTGTAAAAACCCTACTCTACAAAATGGTGTTTTCTGGACCAGCGTGGGTGTCTGACACCTTCTCAGCGGGAGTCCTGACTCCTTCAAAAGAATCACGACTCTCTTCGGATGACGCCATCAGGGGTGTCGATGACACCATTTTTCTAAGTCTGACACTTCACAAGGAGCTCGACACCTTCAGATGACACCCGTCAGAGGTACATACATGCTATATGTCAAATTTCAGTATTCCAAGAGCAATGCCAAATGATGAAGATTTTGCTCAGATTTGTTTTATAAAATTAAAACATCCACCGCTGGAAGGATATTTTGCAGTGATACATATCTTATAAAATACATATCTTATTCAAATCTTATATATCTAGATATCTTATTATCTTATCTCTTTTAGAGATCTGATAAAATAATTAAACATGACGTCATTATTTAATCAACACGGTTCAATTGTACTGGATGAGATTTGATTCCAAAGTGACTGTTAGATACTTTGTCTGTTTGGAGTCTGTGACAGAATAAGATCGCGTTCTTGTGTCTTGGATGTTTCGCGTTCATATACGAAGCTGCGTATATGAACTGTAATTCATAATTCGTTCGTCGTGTAATACTGTAATTCGTTCGTCGTGTAATACTGTAATTCGTTCGTCGTGTAATACTGTAATTCGTTTGTGTGGTGGCTATCAAGGGCGTCTTCAGGATATTTTAGGAGGGCTGGCCGCAGGCCAATTAGGGGCGCCTTCCAAAGAAAGGGCGCCGTCACGACCGAAAGGGCGCCGTCACTGGCCGAAAGGGCGTCGTCAATGGCCGAAAGGGCGCCGTCAATGGCCGAAAGGGCGCAGTCACTGGCCGGAAGGGCGCTGTCAATGACCGAAAGGGCGTCATCAATGGCCGTAAGGGCGCCGTCACTGGCCGGAAGGGCGCCTCGGTCAAAAGGACCAGGTCATGACCTGTATGACCTGATACTAGGTAAGTTACTTTCAACAGGGCGCCCAAAAGGGGCGTCCAAGCGGTCCATAGGGACGCTGCGTGCTCACGGGCTGTCCATCGCCGGGCGCCTGGCGGCGCCCGGCGACAGACAGCCCGTGGGGCGCCCTTCTGGCGGGGGGGGGGGGGGGGTGGGGGGGGGGGTGGCCGCGACTGCTGCGGCCACCCCTGGATCCGCCCCTGGCGGCTATTACCATGCTATTACGTCAACATCTTTACCACTGTAAGTTCCCCGACTCGAAAACTCTGCAGGCTGCTTCTAAATATGTAATTATTTGTCACAAGAAAACACATTGGCATTGTATGTCATTGTATTTGCAGCAAGAAAACCCATGTAAAATGTTGGCTGCTTTTAACTATTGAGCTGCGGCTGTCATTTTCAATACAAATGTATCGAGGCACAGCTGCGTGCTGGGAGGCTCCGCGTTTAGAATGGCTCAAAGTGGGAAGAAAACGGTGTATCGAGGCCCAGCTGCGTGCTGGGAGGCTCCGCGTTTAGAATGGCTCAAAGTGGGAACAAAACGGTGTATCGAGGCCCAGCTGCGTGCTGGGAGGCTCCGCGTTTAGAATGGCTCAAAGTGGGAACAAAACGGTGTATCGAGGCCCAGCTGCGTGCTGGGAGGCTCCGCGTTTAGAATGGCTCAAAGTGGGAAGAAAACGGTGTATCGAGGCCCAGCTGCGTGCTGGGAGGCTCCGCGTTTAGAATGGCTCAAAGTGGAAGAAAACGGTGTATCGAGGCCCAGCTGCGTGCTGGGAGGCTCCGCGTTTAGAATGGCTCAAAGTGGGAAGAAAACGGTGTATCGAGGCACAGCTGCGTGCTGGAGGCTCTGCGTTTAGAATGGCTCAAAGTGGGAACAAAACGGTGTATCGAGGCCCAGCTGCGTGCTGGGAGGCTCCGCGTTTAGAATGGCTCAAAGTGGGAAGAAAACGGTGTATCGAGGCCCAGCTGCGTGCTGGGAGGCTCCGCGTTTAGAATGGCTCAAAGTGGGAAGAAAACGGTGTATCGAGGCACAGCTGCGTGCTGGGAGGCTCCGCGTTTAGAATGGCTCAAAGTGGGAAGAAAACGGTGTATCGAGGCACAGCTGCGTGCTGGGAGGCTCCGCGTTTAGAATGGCTCAAAGTGGGAAGAAAACGGTGTATCGAGGCCCAGCTGCGTGCTGGGAGGCTCCGCGTTTAGAATGGCTCAAAGTGGGAACAAAACGGTGTGCACTAAGCGCATAGTTAAAAAAGAAGCGGTAAAAATGTACATAAAGAGCTACCTAACTAAATCGTTAAACTTACAAATAAATACAATTTGCAGTTTTCTGACAAACACCGATACTTGGGAAGTGTTGGGAGCAAATCTGGTCATCCATTTTACCTGGCAACGAAGGTTCTTCCAAAGACGAGCAGTGGCCAAAGGCCAAAGGCGCCCTCCTGACATGTCGGATATGATGCCTGCAGCTAGTGACGGCGGTATGGCTTATCATTGTCATCTGACTGGTACGAGTAGGGTCGCTGGTAACCATTACCCGGGTAATAAGAGGTACCACCGTAGCCGTAGTCGCCGTTTCCCGCCGGGTGCTGAGCATTGCCAGTGTAGGTGACGTCTGCGTTGTAGCCATTATAGTCGTCAGCCGTGTAGTCGACGTGCTGGTTACGGCCGTCGGGCAGGTTTACCGAGTAGTAGCCCCGGGTCGTCTTGCCATCACTCTCCTCACTCTGGGAGAAGACAGAGGTCAGATCATTGACGGCGTAGTCGAACTGGTACGGCTTCGGTGCGCTGTCGTACCCCTGGTGTGCCGGTCCGTAGTTGGGTGCAGGGTTGGCACGCACCGGTCCTGAGAAGGATGCAGTGTCTGCCTTTTGAGCGCTGTAGGACGGTCTGGGACGGCGCTGGACGGCGGAGGACGCGCTGTTGATTGCCGTGCCGTAGCTGGGATGGTCATCAGCAGACACCGCCGACAGAAAGGCGACCAAGATATACACCTGAAATGATACAGTGCCGATAGGTAATAACACTTTTGACAGGGGACAATGTTGCACAAAAGTACAGGTCATATCACTGCACATAAATACTGTCGGGATTTATTTGCTGTCTACCGTCTTACCTTCATGTTGCTTTGCGTGCGATCTGGCGAGTACTGCTGTCCGGTGTCCGGCTGGATGACGTTTATATACTCACGGCGACAGCTAAGACCTTGGGTGCCTGTAGCAGGCATAGGAGCCCGCTCCACTTGTGCAGAAGGGGCTGCTACGCACGACAAACTTTTGTTATCCGTTGACAATGGTGGCGATATGCGATCCAGACAAGGCCGAGGCGTGACGAGAAATTTCCTAATTTGCAAGCTCACGTACAACTGCAAAGCTTTGTTGGTTTTGCTTGACAAAGCCTGTATCATACGCAGGGGCGTATTTAGGGGGCTTCGGCATCCTTTCGGCACCCTGCAGACAAAGGGTGACACTGGGCGCTGAAGGCGCCCAGTTGAACCCAGAAAGGCGCCGGAGACGCCTTTTATCCGCGATCGCCTTCCTCGCCAAAGGCGCCCTCCTGGCCAAAGGCGTCCTCCTGGTCAAAGGCGCCCTCCTCGCCAAAGGCGCCCTCCTGGCCAAAGGCGCCCTCACCCTCCTGGCCAAAGGTGCCCTCCTGGTCAAAGGCGCCCTCCTCGCCAAAGGCGCACTCTTCGCCAAAGGCGCCCTCCTGGCCAAAGGCGCCCTTATGACTAAAGGCGTCCTCCTGACCAAAGTCGCCCTCCTGGCCAATGGCACCCTCGCCCTACTGGCCAAAGGCGCCCTCCTGGCCAAAGGCGCCCTCCTGGCCAAAGGCGCCCTCCTGGGTACAGGCGCCCTCATGGTCACAGGCGCCCTCCTGGTCACAGGCGCCCTCCTGGTCACAGGCGCCCTACTGGTCACAGGTGCCCTACTGGTCACAGGCGCCCTACTGGTCACATGCGCCCTCCTGGTCACATGCGCCCTCCTGGTCACATGCGCCCTCCTGGTCACAAGTGCCCTCCTGGTCACAGGCGCCCTAATGGTCACAGGCGCCCTAATGGTTTTCATCACCTTCCTGTGCACAGGCACCCTCCTGGTCACAGGCGCCCTACTGGTCACAGGCGCCCTACTGGTCACAGGTACCCTCCTGGTCACAGGCGCCCTCCTGGTCACAGGCGCCCTCATGGTCACAGACGCCCTCCTGGTCACAGGCGTCCTCCTGGTCTCAGGCGCCCTACTGGTCACAGGCGCCTTCCTGATCACAGGCGCCCTACTGGTCACAAACGCCCTACTGGCCACAGGCTCCATACTGCTTCTTATCACCCTCCTGGTCACAGGCGTCCTACTGGTCACAGGCGCCCCCCTGGTCACAGGTGCCCTCCTGGTCACAGGCGCCCTAATGGTCACAGGCGCCCACCTGGTTTGTATCACCCTCCTGGTCACAGGCGCCCTACTGGTCACATGCGCCCTCCTGGTCACAGGCGCCCTCATGGCCACAGGCGCCCTCCTGGTCACAGGCGCTTTCCTGGTCACAGGCGACCTCCTGGTGACAGACGCCCTACTGGCCACAGGCTCCATCTGCTTCTTATCACCCTCCTGGTCACAAGCGCCCTACTGGTCACATGCGCCCTCCTGGTCACAGGCGCCCTAATGGTCACAGGCGCCCTCCTGGTTATCATCACCTTCCTGGTCACAGGCGCCCTACTGGTCACAGGGAAGGACCCGGCCCCGCCGGGAGACGCCAGCGCCGGAGGGAGTGACCCGGCCCCGCCGGGAGGCGCCGGAGGGAGCGACCCGGTCCTGCCGGGAGGCGCCGGAGGGTGCGACCCTTCCCCACCGGGAGGCGCCGGAGGGAGCGACCCGGCCCCGCAGGGAGACGCTGGGGGAGGGACCCGGCCCAGCCGGGAGGCACCGGAGGGAGCGACCCGGTCCTGCCGGGAAGCGCCGGAGGGTGCGACCCTTCCCCGCCGGGAGGCGCCGAAGGGAGCGACCCGGCCCGCAGGGAGACGCCGGGGGAGGGACCCGGCCCAGCCGGTAGGCACCGGAGGGAGCGACCCGGCCCCGCCAGGAGACGCCGGAAGGTGCGACCCTTCCCCGCCGGGAGGCGCCGGTGGGAGCGACCCGACCCCGCCGGGAGGCGCCGGAGGGTGCAACCCGGCCCCGCCGGGAGGCGCCGGAGGGTGCGACCCGGCCCCGCCGGGAGGCGCTTCACGTACGCTCAGCCAGAGCAGCAGTGCGATGCGTGATATAGGCGAAGCTGTGGGTAACCGTTACCTTACAAAGGAAGATCGCATCCTGCTGCTGGAACGATGGGAGGCGCCCGATGGATTCATTTGGCCCTATACGGAATGAAAAGCTGGACAAGGGACAAGGAAAAAGTACCTACGGCCGCAGCATTTCCAGGGCAAGTAAGAGTGTTTTTCTTATTCATCATCGAAGAAGGGCGTTTTTTTGCCAAACATGTGTGCTCTTTGGTGTGCTGGGCGCGGGAGGTGTGGCGTTGAATCGACTGGTACGGACGCCTCTCCAGAAATATGATCACTTGACTGGCCGTGATGGGTACCTGGAAACCCATCTGAAGCGCGACTTTCACGTCGACAGTGCCTTCAGAGCCCGAGCCTTCAAACAGCAAGTAGCCACGGGTTCTGACGTTTTGGAACAACAGGTCAAAGCCGCAGCAACGGAGCGATCGAAAAACCGTGAAAGCCTCAAACGGATTATCAGGGGAGTGGAACACATCGGGCGCCTAGGCCTACCTCTCAGGGGTCACCGAGACAGTGGCAGACTATCTGTTGATGGTGATACCAACTACACCGAAGGCAATTTTTGGACTACTCTGCAGCTGATGGGTGAATGCGGTGACAAGGTTCTCCAGGAACACATTGGATCGGCGGGAAAAATCGGCGGGATCGGCGGGAAAGAAAGATGTCATGAAACACTTCGTGTTGTGGTGGCGTTGTTAGCGGCCAAGTCCCGCTAATGAAGTGTGTGATGTTGTGAAGTCACTTTAATTGTATATTTTGCATACAAATTTGTTGTGTTTGCTAACAAAAAAAAATTGACGTTATAATGGTGGTTTTGCGATTTTATCGTATCGTCAACTGATTGATCCATGCCAGTGCTGTGCCAATATGAAAATGGAGCTTAATGTTTACTGATCATCAATTGAAAAAGGGTGATTGAATAACTTTGGAAACACGAGCTTAATGATGCTAAAACATGTGTTTTTAGGGACTGGAGAAATGGACAGATGGTGCAATTTGTTGTGATTCCGGCTCCTGAAAACGGCTGTGTGTTAACTTGTGGTTCTAGTGCAAGCGCACATTCTCGGCTCGGCTCCGGGAGGTTGGTTCGTTTTTATTTTTTTACAACATGGGTGTCCCATAGTTTTCGTAAATTGCACCGAAGATTGCCGATTGCGCCGAAACTGGAAGTACCCTTATGCTGGTGATTTTGCTACCTGTGAGACGCAATTTTCTAAACAAAAATTGTAACATCACACTCGTTTTTCTTCCAAACTAGCGAAATTAGGGACCCACATGCTTTATATGACCCATATAACCCATATGTTTTCCGGATATGGTATGGATGGCATGTTTCTACATTATTAGAGTGAGCTCTAGTTTTCCTTATGGCGCCCGTATTCAGTATTCTGTATTCTGTATTCACAGTCGTAGGGTTATCCACAGACATAGTGGCTATTACGCCCCGAGTCAAACATAGGAACCACAAGGGGTTGGATACACACACACGATCGCTCTAAAACACATCACAGAAAACCATACACTCGGTACATCGGCATGCCCAGTGCAGTCACGTGGCAGAGGCTCACTCAGCCGCAGCGGCTAAAAGTTGACGTTTCAGTGCGCGGCAGAAGCTCCGCGGTCCCAGCTCCGCGAGTCCATCAGGAATAGAATTGTACAGGCTGGGAGCACGACTACAAAATCGCCTTTTCCCGGCCTCAGTTCTAGAACGGGGGACATAAAGCAGACTGTCCTGCCTGGTGCGTCGCTGTCGCAAGGCACCGTTCACTTGGAGGACAGACGCCAGCGCCTCAGGTTCCCCGGACTGCAGTACCTTGTGCGTGAGGCACATTGTACATAAGTCAGCCAGTTGACGCGCCTGGAGCCAGCCCAGCCTCTCCCGCAGGTCGGATACGTGGTCAAATTTGCGCCTCCCGAAGATCACACGAGCGCCAAAATTGATGATCTTCTGAATTTTGTCGAAGTTTTCTGTGAACCGTTACCGTACACCGAGAGACAGTAGCGGACCTGCGAGAGAACGAGAGCTGACACCAGTGTCGTGATGACACCGTCGGGCAAGTGGTGACGCACATGCGAGAGACCGGCTAACATGCCCATACAGCGGCGACTGATGGAAGTCACGTGATCATCCCAGGACAAGGTTCTGTCAAAAGTGAGCCCGATATTTTTCACCTCGTTACATGGTTCTATATGCAGCGTCTCGGAAAGTCACAGTAAAATGTCGAAGGTTGCGCAAATTTTGGCGGTTTCCAAAAGTGATTAGCTGAGTTTTTGACGTGTTAATCTTGAGAGCGTTCGCGCGGAACCACTTGTCTAGGGATGCAAGACTCGTCTCCATACGTGAGATCAGTGCCGGCAGCTCACACTTCCTGCCCGAGACCACGATCTGCGTATCGACAGCGTATTGTACAACTAACGCACCATCTGTGTGCAGTGACAAATCGTTCGCAAACACGGTTAACAGTAGTGGCCCCAGGGCTGATCCCTGAAACACTCCTATGCGGTTAGCGACCTGCGGCGAAGACAGCGTACGACCGGCGCTGTCCCTGAGCTCCACACTCTGCGTATGGCCACGGAGGTACGCGCTGAACCAGGTGGTGTCAATACCGTACAGTTTCATTTTGCGAAGGAGAATATCGTGGTTAATCACGTCGAAACATTTGCCTAGGTCAATCAGACACATAAGCGATATTTCCCCGCTGACGGTGGCGCTGAGGATATGATCGGTGACTGTCATCAGCGCGGTTTCAGGTGGAATGGCGGGGGCGGAAAACGTGCTGAGCGGGAGAAAGGAGATGGTTAAATGAGAGTACAGCTGGCGCTGTTCAACACGCTCCACCACTTTGCTTATGATTGGGATGATGGAAATAGGACGGAAGTTTGACGGATCGGAAGGGTCACCAGATTTGAAGATGGGATGGATAATGGAGTGCTTCGAAGGATCGGGATAATCGGACGTGGCGAGGCAGGAATTGATAATGTGAAGGATAACACCGCCGACAGCGAGAAAACTAGCCTTGAGGACACGAACATACAATCCATCCGCTCCACACGCAGCAGAACTCCGCATACTGAAAAGTGTGTGCCCTAGCACGGTCAGAGTGATTGGAGAGACGGAGAAAGCACAGGCTCCGACCCGGGGTAGGCGACAGGCGAACTCAGGGGCTGCACCCAGACTGGCTATCTCCGCAGCTACGTTGGGTCCGACAGAGAAACACAATTCGTTCAGGTGGTCGACCGACGTGTCAGGCTGCACCCTGAAGCTAGCCCGCCTACTACGTATGCCAGATCGTAGGTTGCGCCAGGTAGAGGTCGGGCCCTACTCGGAGATTCGACGCTGAATGTCGGTACGCCTGTCGCGACGGATGGCAGATCGCACGACACGGTTAAGGTCACGGTACTGGCTCGACCCACGCCCCCATGCAGCCAGAGCCTCGCGGCGGCGTGCCATAAGGTCTCTGGTGGCGGGAGAGACGGGGTGAGCTTTGGGGTTGCGTATGGTCATGGTCATATTATTATATATTTGGGGTTGCGTATGGTCATGGGGTTGCGTATGGTCATGGTGTTTGCGAACGATAAGGTGCGTGAAGGTCGAGGATAGGTACAAAATACCCGAGAAAGGCCTCCCACTTATCAGCTACGGAGCGGGACGTAAACACCTGTTCCCAGTCAGCGCGGTAGAAGTTAGAGAGGAAAGCGTCAAGGTCAATACCCTTGAGACAGCGAGACCGAACGGTGACAGGAATGGATCGCGGACGCGGTACAAGAATGCGGACACATGTGAAGCAATGCGGACTAAAATGACAGATCGAAGTACCACAACTCAGGACGATGTGACGGTTGCGAACTATACACACATCAAGCAGTGAGCCGGCAGAGTAAGTAGGCGCGGTCACAGACTGGAAGAGTGAGTAGTCTGACAGGAATTCGGTAAGACGACGACAGGCTGTATCACTCGGGTCCTTAAGCAGGTCACAATTGAGGTCGCCACAGAGCAGGATCTCGGCGCGGGGAAAATCAATGAGTATGCGCTGGTACTGAGTCTCCAAGTCATCGAAGTCGGCACGCAGGGCAGCGGCGGTGTGACGAGGTGGCCGATAGAGGGAGCCGATAACCACTTGCTTGCCTCGATCGAGCTCCAGAAGCGACCGGAGAGACTCGAGACGGCTGTCAGGGTTGCGTTGGAAGATCAGCTTCAGGGTTGAAGAGATGAGGCCGTCCCTGATGATGATGGCCACCCCTCCGTAGCCCCTACCATCATGGCGATCGGCTCGGGCGACTGAGTAGCCGGGCAGGACCAGAAGTTTGTTGGGCGTAGCAGGTTTGAGCCAGGTCTCGGAGAGTGACAGGACGTCAAACCGGCGTCGATCAAGTTCGTGAGAAAGCTCCGACAGCTTGGGCTTCAAAGACTATATGTTGAGACCGCCGATAACAAGTCCAGTCACATCCGTGCGCCGCCCTCTACCCCGCGACCGCCGGCGCTGCGGGCGCCGCCCGCCGCCACGCGGCCGCGATCCGCCAGACCGGTCAGCGCCCGCGGGCTCGAGCCGGGACAGAGCGGGAGGACGGGACAGAGCGGGAGGCGCGCGGCCCCGATCCGCCGGGGCGGGATGACGTCACCCGCCGCAGCCGCACCCTTCACGGGGCCGGCCCGGGCGCGCGGTCGGGCGGGGCATCTGGTCGTCACATCACGGTGCAAAGCGCGATCGAAGTCCCACCTCGGGAATTGCTGGTTATGGTGCAGTTGTTCTGAAAGGTGGCCCTCCTTGGGTAAGGTGGGCGCCCTCCTAGAGCTTGCCCCCCCCCCCCCCCCCCTTCGCGATATTATAAATACGCCACTGATCATACGTAAGTTAATTGTAATACTTCATGAGTCGAGGCATTGTTTTATGTCAGGCAGATACAGAACGATTTAGACACAGACGGCTTGACCAAGTTTCTCTCCGTGAACGGTCCATAAAGTTGCTGTTCTCACATATTTTGCTCTCAAGCTCAGTAATCATTCAAATATGAACTGGCGCTCTCAAGACAGGAAATGGCCATGGTAGCCACAGAGTGCCGAGCCGTACAGACTGTAAAATGACTCATCTCATTAGCTACCAGTGACAACCAGCCCGATGACGGCGCTTTGAGTCTAACAACATACCTACAGAGAAGTCAGCGAGGGCAATCGAACCCGGAAACGCCTCCTAGAAGCCTTAACAGCAGGGGCGTTGCTACTGTACCGCAAATACCGCAAATGCGGTATGCTCAGATCGTGATGCCCTACTTATGGAATTTCAATTCCCTTGTGGAACACGATGCCCCCCAAACTAGTGTTGTGCTACCCACTTGATCGTGAGAGGCGTGATTCCCTAGTGAGGGATGTTATGCTCTTTAGGTGCAGGATATGGTGCCCCTTGTAGAAGATATGATGCCCCTAGTGGAAGATGGGATGCCCCTTGTGGAAGATGTGATGCCCTAGTGGACGAGGTCTACCAAACAGTCGAGTCGAGGTCTACCAAACAGTCAAAAACTACGAGGTCTTCCAGCACTACCAAAAGAAACAGAACAAATCACAAAGCACATTTGGGATTACTCAAAAACAAATGTACCACTACTCACTGACACATTGATAAATACCGATTGGGACAGTTTATTAGGACATGAAATCCACGCAGCAACAGACCTATTTATCTCTGCCCTCCATGACGCTGCCCGAGTTTCAATTCCCATCAAACATATAAAGTTCAAGCAAGACCAAAAACCTTGGATAAATGTAGAGTTAAAACGTAATATAAGAAAAAGAGACAGATTGTTTAAAATTGCTAAACGAACTAACACTGATGACGATTGGAATAGGTGGAGATTCCAAAGAAATAACGTAACTACAATAAATCGACGTCTAAAAAGCCAGCACGTAAGGAGACAAGTCAACACACTGCTAACACAAAAACGAGACCCTTACAAATATCACCAAACATTGCGCAACATAACTGGCCGCTCTAGAGATGACACCATTCCGCCACTAGAAACACCAAACGGAGATATAATTACAGACGAATTGAGCAAAGCTATACTTCTCAACGACCACTTTGCAACACAATCTACTCTCAACGTTCCAGACGAACAGACACCTCCGTCAAATCCAGACGCACAACCGGTACCCACTTTAACAAATATTACGACATCAGAACAAGAAGTCCTCCATTTTCTTAACTCTCTTGATCAGAATAAATCAACTGGGCCAGACGCAATCCCAATAAAGTTCCTGAAAATGACTGCTCTTCTTATCGCTAAGCCACTCTCCAAACTGTTTAATAAATCATTAACGAACGGTATCTATCCTAGAGCCTTCAAAGAGGCGAATGTTCGACCTATATTTAAAAACAAAGGCTCACCTTCTGACCGCAGTTCCTACCGCCCCATAAGTCTTCTCTCACCTCTATCTAAAGTATTTGAAAAAATAGTTTACAAGCAAATGTATTCACATTTCACAGAAAACGCTCTCTTAACAGAAAAACAAAGTGGGTACCGGAAGAATCACAGTACACAACACCAGCTTCTTTATCTGACGCACAACCTTTATAAATCGCTTGATGAAGGACGCGACTTTACTGCAATTTACTTAGACATATCCAAATACTTCGACAAAATCTGGCACAAAGGACTAATACACAAATGTAGATACGAATTTGGCATAACAAGATCCCTTCTAGACTGGATTACATCATACCTACAAAACAGACGACAACGAGTAATCATACGCAACACGTCTTCACCTTTCAGGACTGTGAACGCAGGCTGCCCTCAGGGATCGGTATTGGGACCTTTGCTAGCTCTCATTTACCTTAACGCTCTATCAAATCAAACACAAAATGACATCCTCTTTTTCGCCGACGATACCTCTCTCTACTCTTCTCACACGACTAAAGACGTACAAGCGACACAGCTCTCACTTCAGGATGACTTGGACGTGATTCAGGACTATGGTCGGGAATGGGTGATAACCTTTAACGCTACAAAAACAATCCAACAAACACTTTCTCATAAACGTACGCAACAAATACCAGCATTAACATTTGGGGGAGATCCTATACCAATTGGAGAAAGTCATACTCATCTTGGAGTAACACTTTCGAAAGACCTCCGATTTCATGAACACGTAAACAAAATATGCCAAAAAATAAACAGAACACTAGGCCCATTATACCCCATAGCACGGTACATACCACGGCCCATTCTCGACCAAATTTATAGAATTTACGTCAGACCACATTTCGACTATTGTGACGTTGTGTATGACGGACACATTACCATAAAGGACTCCACTAGACTAGAGACGTTACAAAATCGAGCCGCGAGACTGGTGACAGGGACACTCTTTCGAACACCCACTGAGAAATTACGATCGGAATTAGGCTGGGAGGCACTGACTACAAGACGACGTATGCACAGGCTCATATTGTACCATAAGCTTAATGACTGCAAACAACACACACCACACTATGTCATGTCCATTATGCCGAACACACGAGCACAGGACACAACCATCACTCTTAGGAACGCAAACTCTCACAGTCGATCCCCTCACCGTACAACATGCTATAATCGTTCATTCTTTCAAACAACCAGTAAACAGTGGAACCAGTTACCGGAAACCATACGTCAACTAGGACACAAAACATTCAAAAAAGAACTTCGTGAGCAGCTAGGATTACCTGTCCCTCCATATTACTATACCGTGGGATCAAAGGAGGGGAACATATTACACACTCGTTTTCGCACAGACATGACGCATTTGAACTCACATTCATACAAAGTTCAAAAATGTCCAAGCCCTGCATGTGATTGTGGGTATAAAACTGAGAACCCTCGTCACTTCGTCCTTTCCTGTCCCAAGTACAAGAAACAACGAACGGAATTCATTAACAACATGACACAAATCACAGGGCCCTTATTTACCACCCAATCACAATCCGAACAGCTTCAAATCCTAATGCACGGCACAAATCTCTGCGGCGTTGACGGTCGGGCGGTGGCCCACGTGTTCCAAAAATTCCTACTTAACTCTGGTAGATTTGCCCACATATATTAACTCTAAGATAATGTGACTGGTGTCCGAGGCGAGTTGAGCGGCGTCTAGCAGCACTCGTTTCACGTTGCGGAGTGCTGGGTGTCTCGCGCTGCGGCGGCGGCTGGAGAAATCAATCCTTTGTTATGCCCCTTTCCCAGACGTGGAGCGCTGATTTAAGCGCATTGAGTGCTTCTGCACCATGTCTCCAAGTGTATTGCTGTAACTGCGCAAGTATGACCAATAAACGTGATGATGATGATGATGATGATGATGATGATGAGGTGATTCCCCTACTGAAAGGTGTGCTGTCCCTATAGAGAGCATCATATCTTCCACTATAGTGGAAGATGTTAAAGCTATATTGGAAAATGTGATGACCCTTCTAGAAGACGCGATGCCTCTAGTGGAAGATGTGATGACAGTGGAAGATGTGATGCCTATAGTGGATGCTGTGATGCCCCTAGTGGAAGATATGCTGCCCCTACAGGAAGATGTGATGCCCCTATTGAAAGCTGTGATGCCCCTAATGAAGGATGTATGCACCTAATGTCCCTTATGGATGATGCAATGCCCCTTGTGGAAGATGTGATGCCCCTACTGAAAGCTGTGATTCCCCTACTTGAAGATGTGATGCCCCTTGTAGAAGATGTGATGCCCCTAGTAGAATTTTGATGCCCTTGTCGAAAATGTAATGCCCCCACTGGCAGTTGCGATGCCCATATAACTGGAAGCTATGATGACTAGTGGAAGATGTGGTGTGAAGATATGTGAAGATGCGAAGCCCCTACTGGAAAATGTGATGCCCCTAGTGGAAAACGTTAGGGCCCTGTTGGAAAATGTGATGCCCCTTATCTAGAAGACGCGATGCCCCTAGTGGAAGATATGACTCTACATGAAGCTGTGATGCCCCTAGTGGAAGCTGTGATGATCATAGTGGAAGACGTGATGTCCCTAGTGTAATATGTGATGCCTCTAGTGGAAGCTGTGATGTCCATAGTGGAAGATATTGTGCCCCTAGTGGAATATGTGATGCCCCTAGAGGAAGATGTGATCCCCATAGTGTAAGATATTGTACCCCTAGTGGAAGATACTGTGCCTCTAGTGGAAGATGTTGTGCCTCTAGTGGAAGATGTGATGCCTCTTTACTGGAAGATGTGATGTTTACTGGAAGATGTAATGACCCTATTGGGAGATGTGATGCCCCTAGTGGAAGATGTTGTGCCCCTAGTGGAATATGTGATTCCCTACTAATGGATGCAATGCCTCTAGTGGAAGATGTGATGCCCCTAGTGGAATATGTGATGCCTCTACTGGAAGCTGTGACTGGAAGATGTGATGCCCTTACTGGAAGCGGTGATGCCCCTTGTAGAAGATGTAATGGCCTCAGTGGAAGATGTGATGCCCCGAGTGGAAGATGTGATGCCCCTAGTGGAAGATGTGATGCCCCTAGTGGAAGATGTGAAGCCCCTATTGGAAATGTGATGCTCTTTATGATGGCTGTGATGCCCTAGTGGAAGATGTGACGCATCTGCTGGAATTCCAGCAGATGCATCACATCTTCCACTCTTAAGATGTGATGTCCTTATTGGAAAATATATGATGTCCCTATTGAAAGATGTGATGTCCCTTCTAGAAGATGTGATGCCCGGAATGGAAGATGTGATGCTCCTGCTAGATTTGATGAAAGCTCAGGTTGAGTTATTTGGGGCGATCAAATAATTGTCGTGCTGCCCCTTTTGCATCGCTGCAACCAGAGGATGGCCAACCGGTTCAGTGGTTCACCCGTTAAGTGTCGTTTTTTTTTGGGGGGGGGGGGGGCTAAACCGACAAACTTAGCTCACCAGGGGCGGCTTCAGACGTGGTTTTTGGGGCATGTTTTGGTTTTCAGCGTGACTTGCCATTCAAAGGGAATACATTCCCATTCTCTAACCGTTGTAGATACGAGCTTACGACTTGCATGCCTTTTCTACACAGTCTATTGTTTCATACACAGTCTATTGTTGGTTCGTGAGGGAGATGGCTTAGTTACGGGAGGGTCAAGGGACTGGTGGGTTGGTGGTCAAGTTCGGGGGTTATATTAGGTTTGAATCATGTAATAGTTTGAGTTATGTCAAAAGCAAAACCTTCACTTCATCACATTGGTCATATGTATCATCACCAGATCCAGGGGCGGATCCAGGGGGTGGCCGCAGCGGTCGCCCCCCCCCCCCCCCGCCCTACGGGCTGTCTGTCGCCGGGCGCCGTTAGGCGCCCGGCGATGGACAGCCCGTGAGCACGCAGCGTCCCTATGGATGCTTGGACGCCCTGTTGAAAGTAACTTACCGAGCATCAGGTCATACAGGTCATGACCTGGTCCTTTTGACCCGAGGCGCCCTTCCGGCCAGTGACGGCGCCCTTACGGCCATTGATGGCGCCCTTTCGGCCATTAACGGCGCCCTTCCGGCCAGAGACTGGGCACTTTCGGCCATTGACGGCACCCTTTCGGCCATTGACGGCGCCCTTTCGGCCAGTGACGGCGCCCTTTCTTTGGAAGGCGCCCCTAAATTGGCCTGCGTCCACCCCTCCTAAAATATTCTGAATCGGCCCTTGACCAGATCACTTGTTTAATGTCGGATTGAAATGTTCGTACAAGTATGAATGACGGAAAATATGACTTCAAGATTCTTTGGTTGTTTAATATTATAGTGACATCTTTCGATACCGCCCTTTGGAATTCCCCGAGGACGCCATTGGGTTAATTTCCCAAAACTTGAGAAAAAAAATATGTTAGAGCCTACAATTAGGTGGCGAAATCCAACAACATAAAAACATTGCTTTCAAACAACGTCCCAGCCCAGGGCAAAGAATCTAAAATGCATGTTTTCCATTTTTGTGCTACCTGTATCCGACCATGACAAAATTGTGCATATTTATGAATATAGGAATATGTGACCGAAGAGTCATATCTTTAACACTGGTTTTATATTATTGTTCGTTTTTATCGGAAAAACTCAGTATGGTTTTTGTTTTAATTACAAAAGACCTGTCTTTTGTAATTACAACAAAAAACACACCGAGTTTTTCCGATACAAACGAACAATAATATATGAATGTAGTTCATGCTGCAAGGAATCGAATGCCGCTTTCCCGGAGAGAAACGGTCCAGTGGTTTCCGAGATACAAAGGGGGAGGGGGCGAATAGGCTCCCGACAGATTCGTATTTTGTTTAGCCCGACAGTAATAGGGTTAAAGTTTAGCTAATTTGTTTCGTCAAACTCGTGTGTAGTGACGTCACTAAATTCGCTATATCTATAAACAAAACGAAGAAATTGCTTCATGTTTGCACAGAAGACGAGACTTACAATTGAAGCAGGATAATGTACCATAGTTTCACGCTGATTGCGTTTTTTTAGGTATTGCGAATATTCGTCATGGGGCGTTATTCGCCCCCCGCCCCCCCCCCCCCGCCCAGTCAATGTCGAGTTACGTGAAGTGTTTAATGCAGATTAGTAATTACCAAACAATAGATATCGTGATTTTGAATTGGTCTGATCCTCAGTATCCCGGTTCGTGTCCCGGTCGAATATCCCGCTGTATTGATGGAGGAATGGATATATAGATGGACGTGATAAATGGACTGCCGGTGTCATAACTTTACACTGATTGACTTACATTGATATTTAGTTAAAATTTGCATTAAGCTCGAATAGGACAGAAGCAAAAGCTTGAGTTAGATTGGGTAAAATTATACTGAGATAATACTTAACACTCGGTACCGAATTTGACCCATTTTAATTTAACCCGCGCACCGACGGGGGTTTGCGCCAACCTCGAACCGACGGGGGACAGGGAGGAAACCCGCTCCCCTTAAAGGGAAATAATGGCCTTTTGATTTTGTTAGCAATAATTTCTTAGGCTACTGTTATGGTTTTTAAATTATTTTATTTAAATTTAATAATTAAATAAAATTATTCCCACATTCAAAGTTGTAAGTTTGGAAAAAATAAAAAAAACAAGTACCTTGTGTACTTCATGAAGGTCATTGACAAATTCGTCCTTCCCTACCATTGTTTACATCAAGTGCGGCATTTTTGGAGGCTCTGTGACGTTTCCGATCAAACCGAGCGCTGCTCGGACACATGCTAGTAGCGCTTTCGTTCTCCATGGCAACCAGGCGTCAGCCAATGAAAAGCCAGAAAGGGAATACGTTCTGGCTTTTCATTGGCTCACGCCTGGTTGCCATGGAGAACGAAAGCGCTACTAGCGCTACTAGCGTGCGTTCGAGCAGCGCTCTGATCCGTGAAGCAATCCGTGAAGCATCCGTGATGCATGACTGACTATCAGTATAAGTCATGAATAACAACAACATGCAAACTATACCAATTCGATTGAAATAAGGGCGGAATGATTTGAACCCCAGGCAAGCAAGTATTCGCAAAGCACTCGGCACTGCGCCACAATAGCAAAAGACGAGGGAAATGCATTTGGATACAATATTATTACGTCATAAGTTTTTGACGTGTCAACTACTATGAAATACAGTGATAAAATACCTTTGATAATGATTAACAAGAAAATTCAAACTAAAAAAAAATGAATAAGTCTTTAATTAGCTTTCAACTCAAAATCAGATATATTTTGCAATGCTACATAAGAATGGCACCAGTGGCGTCATCAACGAAGTTTGCACGGGACTTGGGTATACTAATCAGGAACAACTCGCCACAAATGGTTAAGTGCGCCGAGAAGCATGACAATGACTTTGTAAACAAATCGCCGACGCTAAATAGGTCGCCGTCGATGTGCACCGATGAGTTTCCGATTTAATTGCCAGTTTTGTGTTATTGTTTGTTAGTTTTTTTGGGAAAAATTATTATTTGTCATGATAATATAAAGCATAGTGTTATATACAGCCACAGACAAATTATACAAAACTCCTAATGTTGAAAACAAATGAATCGATTAAAAAAAATTGAGGGTCGCAATCACTAACTATGCCGCCGTTGATGTGCATCGATGAGCTTCCGATTTTACCCTCTAATCGAACAGCTCAGGTTTGTTTCACAAGGAAACACAATTCTAAAGAATAGTGTCATCCATGTGAAACCAACCTTCGGTTATTGCCACTTTTTCCAATCGCTGTTAGTTTTAGAAGATCGCCGGGCATATAATCACAACAAGCAGAACGCACAATACATTTTCCACTCCATTGCGTAAAAAAGCAATACGGGAAAAGCCCGCAGTTTGATGAGGACCAAAAGTATTTGCAAGTACCGATCGCTAAAAGTGTGGAACGCTTATCAACTATAACTTATATATTTAGAAATATATTTCGGTAGGAAAGTTTTCATGCAAAATGTGATGAATTTACAATATATTTTGGTCTCGTCTGGCGATTTCAAGTGCTAACTCCATTTTTGTGGAAAAAGGTCATTATTTCCCTTTAAGATCTCGAAAATCACACAACGTAGCGACAAGCGGAAACAAGCGTTAGATAACTTGAGAAATGCTCTACCGAAAATAATTATAAATAGCTAATAATAATAATAACAGAAAATAGCTTATTTTAGGTCACGTCAATATTGAGGTCACCAGAGGATACCAAAGGTCAAATTTTGGCCATACGTAGGTGTCCTTAACAAACCCGTCCATATCTCGAGAACAGACACACACAGTAGCTAGTAACGCGCAATTTTTTGTATTCGAAATATAATTTAATTTGCTGCTATTAAGCTTCATCAGATTTGAACTCGGGGCAATAGTTAGGTCAGGGGAGGCCATTGAACTGAAAATTGTATAAAAATGGACGAATAGTTTTTAGGGAATAACTTTTGACAGAAACATGATTAAA
>JAXIVJ010011659.1:0-17500 GCA_036785665.1 Chirona hameri | reverse complement strand
TGTGACGGCTCCGCTCTGGCAGGGGCGGTGCCACCAATTTTTAATAGCGGGGGACAGCCGAGAGCTGTATTCTGTCGCGAGCAGCACAAGTTATAAGTAATTTTAGTTTTTGATTGATATTGTTCACCTACATTCCGCTTATAATTGTGTCATCTCAATGTTTATTTTATCATTTTTTTAAGCAGTTAATATTCCACTCCTGGGAATAAGCCTTGTAACAAACATAACTCGCAGCACGCCGTTTCTCTTGTCGAGGGACGTCTCGGATCTCAGCTCCTCTGACCCGAGCTCCCTGATCCGCGCTCCCTTGACCGTAGCTCCCTTAACCCGAGCTCTCTTGACTCGAGCACCCTAACCCAGGCTCCCTGACCCAGGCTCTCCTGACCCGAGCTCCCTCATTCGAGTTCCCCGACCCGACCTCCATGACCCGAGCTCCCCCTGACTCGAGCTCTCCTGGCCCGTCAGCCGAGCTCCTCTGACCCGAGCTCCCTTGGCCCAATCACTTAACACAGGCTCCCTGACCCGAGCTCCCGACCCGAGCTCCCTGACTCGAACTCCTTGACCCGAGCTCCCTTGGCTCGTCAGCCGAGCACCTCTGACACGAGCTCCCCTGACCTGAGCTTCCCTGGCCCAGGCTCCCCTGACCCGAGCTCCCTGACTCGAACTCCCCGACCCGAGCTCCCCTGACCCGAGCTCCTCTGACACGAGCTCCCCTGACCCGAACTCCCCTGACCCGAGCTCCCCTGACCCAAGCTCCCCTGACCTGAGCTCCCCTGGCTCGTCAGCTGAGGTCTTCTGAATCGAGCTCCCCTGCCCCGTGCTCCCCTAGCCCGAGCTCCCCTGACTCGAGCTCCTCTGACGCAAGTTTCCTTGACCCAATTTCCCTGACTCGAACCACCCGACCCGAGCTCCATGACCCGATCTCCCTTGACCCGAGCTCTCCTGATCCAGAGCTCCCCTGGCCCGTCAGCTGAGCTCCCATGACCAGAGCCCCCTAACCCGAGCTCTTCTGACCCGATCTCCTCTGACCCGAACTCCCCTGACCGAGCTCCCTGACCCGTGCTCCCGGATCCGATCTCCCTAACCTTCCAGCCGAGCTCCCCTGACCCGAGTTCTCCTGATCCGAGATCCCCTGTCCCGTCAGCCGAGCCCCCTTATCCGAGTTCTCCTGATTCGAGCTCCCTGTCCTGTCAGCCGAGCTCCCCTGACCCGGGCTCCCTAACCTGCCAGCCGAGCTCCCCTGACCCGAGTTCTCCTGATCCGAGCTCCCCTGTCCAGTCAGCCGAGCCCCCTGATCCGAGCTCCGTCCCGTCAGCCGAGCTCCCCCTGACCCGGGCTCCCTAACCGTCAGCCGAGCTCCCCTGACCCGACTTATCTTGATCCGAGCTTACCTGTCCCGAGCTCCCTCTATCGTCTGTATTTCCAAAAACAAATTACATAGCTACACTCAAAACACAATCTGCGCCATCTTTTTAAGATTGTCTTTTGACATGCTTGCGAGATCTTCATTCAGGAACGTTTGACAGTGTTGACAGTGACATGCGAGGAAGTCAGGACACGTGGTGTCGGAGCGAGCGTCAGTGATGCTCTCGAAGATTGGGCAAAACTATTGCTTTTCAGCGTTCGAGTGTTTAAACGCCTCAACCTCGCTCCCAAGAACACGATGCAGTTAACTCCCCTGACCCGAGCTCTATTTGGTATCTAGCCAGTGCACTGCATGCGACTGAAGTCAGTCCCACCTCACATAAAACCAATGAAGCGCACTTAACCTAATAATACAAATTAAAGATATAGCATAATTCGACCGTCGTTCTGTATCGGTGCGTCTCGAATCAAAGTACCATTGGGTGTTCACTCGTCACTCAGTTGCTCAGGAACGATGGTGTAGAAAAAGTAACGCAGGCTCTCCACTCCCAATAAGGCAGTCCGATCACATGAATCGTGTATTGTATTGTATTATATTAAACAATTAAAACACTCCATTTTAAAATGGCTATTCCGAGTGTCGGGTCAGGGTTAAGAAGAGAGACATGTTAAAAGACACTCGGTATACAACACACAATAAGATCAGATGAATATAAAAGTGCACACAGGCTATAGAAAATAAAACACACACACACACACGCAGTCACACACTCATTTTCCTCGCTTCACACAACTAAAAGTTCGGACACTGCACGCTTAAAAGCCCCCAGGGATAAATCGCGAATCTCCAGCGGGAGGCGGTTGTATACCTGCGCCGTACAAAAAAGAAGGCGCCGCCTGCCTGCTTCGGTTCTCACGCGCGGGAGAGCCATATCTGCGTCCTGCCGGGTGGTTCGAGAGCGAAGAGCAGAGTTGACCTGAAGCTGAGAGGAAAGAGCCACTGGCTCCCCGGTGCAGCGAATTTTGTGCAGAAAATTCAATGAGTTAAGTTCGTACAACTGGCGGGCGGTAGGCCAGCCCAGTTCGTCTCGCACGTCCGATATGTGGTCGAATTTGCGACGGCCAGAGACAACGCGCAGCGCAAAATTGAGGATCTTTTGGAGGCGCTGTATATTTTTATCTGACCCGTTTCCAAAGGCAGCAAGACAGTATCGGACGTGCGAGAGGACCAAGGCATTGACCAGAGTAGGCAGAAGGTCGGGCGGGATCTGATGACGCACGTGGGACAGGTCGATGAGGATACCGTTGCATTTTTTGACGAGAGCAGACACGTGAGAGTCCCAGGTGAGGTGCTTGTCGAACACCACGCCAAGGTTCCTCATCGTAGGGCCCTCACGGATCGTATCCTCGGGAAATCGAATGGAGATCGGGACTAAGCCATAGGGCCTATTTTAAGGGAAAACCACTGGGGGAGGGGGAGGGGGGGGGCAAAACATTTTTGGGGGCATCTTTTTGTGGCAAAAAGGTACCCCCATTGTTTTCCTCCGCGGATTTGGGCCGTTCACCTTATTTTAGTATTCGAGCTTAACAAATCACTTTTCGAATTCACAAAAACAAATTGTGGACATTTTTCCGATAAAAACAAATTGGGGAGTCAACAGACACAAAATCACAAATCCGAGATAGCCATTTGGAAGAGAATGTCATTTCCTTTCTATCCACGTTTTATATTTGCAATTTCCTTTGAAATCTATTTTTTACAATTTGTCAAACTTTTTTTCTCACTAAAATTGGCATTACATAACGTCATTAAAACGTTATTATCTCCCAAGATACTTCATTAATGTCATTGAAATTTGGTAAGAAGACGTAGAATTGATGCATAATAAGGTATTGGAAGTTTTATGTTGATATCTATGCAGTTGTAAAGTTATTGAGAAAATCCGGGAGGGGGCAGAATCTGCCCCCCCCCCCCCAGCAGGGCGCGTGTCACCGGAGCTGCTTGAATTGGATCAGGTGCGCTGTTTTGTCTATCATTGAAAGCAAGAGATACATAAAAACTTCAAATTCAATCACTTGAGAGAAGAAAAAAACTTCTGATTTCATGAAGTTTTCTCCTAAGATCATTGTTTTCACGTTCAGTGCAGGGAACGCGTAGGAGGGGGGGGGGGGGGGGGTGAGGGGCATACTTGTATTGCATGCCCCGCCCCAAGATTCCTGTGCGGGGGGGGGGGCATTTGCACCTCATGTCCGCCCCCTGGATCTGCCAGTGGGGGATCCAGGGGGCGGACATACCCTCCCCCTTAGTTTTGTTTAGAAATAGCGGAAAACGACGCCATTTCGCTCCGCCATTTTTGTTACAACTGCTTGCCTATCAATTGCCCAAATCCTGTTAATTTGTTTACCTCGGGTCTCCTCAGGTCACGTCCCAAGTCAAGTCTAGTGATCCCACCTCCAAAAATGTAAGGTCGTGCTGCAGCCACATTGTTTGACCGATCAGTTAGATACTCACAGGATTCAATCAGGTCATAAACACCTACAATTCTGCTATTTCGGATGATTTCACATCGGTGACCTAGGGTGAAGTCTATTTTGTGACCTCCCAATTATAAGTCATTGGGGAAACATGAAAATGCATATAAATCCAAAGGAAATGGCTAAATTTGCCAAATTTTCACCAGAGTCCCGCATCTTTTGCAAAATACAAAGATCCAGTGGCGGATCTACGGTTGGGAAAAATGGGCAATTGCCTCCCCCTCCTCAAACCGCCTGAAATCGGCGCAAGATTGACACATTTCCTGATATAGAAGAACATCTAAGCAACCTTTACTAAGGAAAATTAGCTTTAACCCTCGCCCTACGGGGGGGCTGACAAGCCCCCCTGCGGTTTTTCTTGAATAACTTTTTACACATGCAGTGCATTGCGCTGAAATTTTTGGTAGCTGAGTTTACAACAATTATACGTAGGCTGTAAAAATTTAATTGAAATTAATTAAGTGGTTTGGGAGATAATCATGTTTTGATGACGTCATGTTGCTAAAAAAATGAGAATTTTTTGAAAAATCTTAGAAAACAGAGTTTTAAAGCAAATTGAAAACGCAATTCACCAAAGATACAAAATGGCATTCTCTTTAAAATGGCAATCTCGGATTTGCAAAATTTGGGGGTTTTGACTCCTAAAATAAATACAAACTTATTTTTTGGGAAAAATCCCCACAAATTCAATTTTTTCAAAGATATTAGAAAAACCTGAATACATGTGAGAGAACTGAGTATGGACAATACCCATACCAAATTTCAAAGCAATATCTTCATTTTTGACTGAGTGATGGCTCCCTAAGTGTAAGAAACCGATGACGTCATTTTTTTTTTAAATTTTTTTTTTTGACTTTTTTGACAAGATACGAACAAATAATTAGCCTTTTTGTATTTCTGAGCCAAAAGTGGTCTAGGAACATGCCTTTTTATTTACATTTATCAATTTCTAATTTTGAGGTTTTCTGAAGAGCAAAATCGCTGTTCTGGACATGGTAAATCCGAGGTCATTCACTTGACCTGGAAGGTCACCCATTGACCTGAAACCTAAAAAACGATACTGTTAGATTCCTCTCATGACAGCAACATGCTGGTTCTTACCGCATTGCTCTAAGTTGCTTGGTTTGGAAGTTAACAGGGGGGCCTGTCAGGCCCCCCCCCGTAGGGCGAAGGTGAAAAAAGCTCCCGTAGGGCGAGGGTTAACCCTCGCCCGGGTAGGGCAAAATCACTACGTGTTCGGGTGGGTGGGGGTACGACCCCCCTTAGCGTTTCGCTTCGATTAAAAAACGAGCGTGTTGCTTGTGACAAGAAGAAGCCGCTGATATCCGATTTTAAAGTATTGGGTCATTAGGTGACCTCTGAGGTCATGTCAATGACCTAAAAGTCATACAAATTGCAAATGCTTATAATTTGAATTTTATCGATCTAGAATCGTGAATGAGCATATCATAATGCTTAATGGGTGCCAAATTTGAAATCAGCATCATACAATGTCATAGAAACTGCCAAATTCCAAAAAGGTCATGTCAGGTCATCTGAGGTCAGTAACCTCGGTTGACCTGTGGAAGCCCATGACCTCAGTGGAACATATAATTGTGTAAAATGGATCCCAAATTTGAAATCAGCGTCACAAACTGTCCTAGAAACCGCCAGAAGCCAAACAAAAGTCATCTGAGGTCAATGACCTCGGTTGACCTTTGAAAAAGTCAATCGAGGTCACAATCTCAGTGGAAACCACAACTGTCACCTGAAAACACCTGTACATATGCTCCTGAACAACAAACACTCGGAAACTGCACAAGTTACAAGCATCGATACTACGGGACGCCAGTTGTGCATGCATGACCTTGAGAAACAGGTCATAGGTCACCGGTCATGTGGGTTAGACATCAAAATTAGAGTATGTGTCAAATTGTTCAAAAGTAGGGTACTAAAAGTTTCATCGTAATCGGTTGGGAACTACGAAAGTTATTTCTGAAAAACCGAGGGGGTGGCATCCACCCCCTACCCGGGCGAGGGTTAAATCAGCTATCAATTCATAAGCAAGCCAAATCCAATGCATTTTCAGAATTGTGTGACTTTTATTTCCCCCCCCCCCAAAAAAAAACACCCGTTCTGGATCCGCCAAATCCATGTAGTATTTGTATCCTGTGATCTCCATGAGGTAAAATCTATTCACCCTGAAGTCATTCCGCATTCGTCATTTTTCTTCCATAACTTTTGTTTTACTGAACCAGTAAGGCGCCGTAGTTGGCGATGATCGAGCGAACGCGAAGGAAATGTATGGTGAATTCCAACTCGATCAGGGAAGTAGTTTCTGAGATACAAATACGTGGTGCACACGTGCGCACGTGCAGAAGCACCCCCACCCCTGACTTGTGGGAAAGTGGCGGCTGAGAGATCCCTAACCACACACCAAATTTGAACACAATCGGCTCAGCAGTTGCCCCCACCCACTCAAAATTGTGTGGCGACGCTCCTGATCCAACAACCCCGATCTCCCCCACTCTGCCGCTAATGTCAGCATCTAATAATAATAGTAATTAGGCGATGGGCAGTTGCCCTTACATCAACATCCGTGTCGTGCCGGGACCCACTAGCGGATCTAGGGTTCGAGAATGGGGGCGGGGGGCTAAAATTTTGCTCCGAGATCCCTAACCACACGCCAAATTTCAACACAATCGACTCAGCAGTTGCCCCCACCCACTCAAAATTGTGTGGCGACGTTTCTGATCCAACAATCCCCGATCTCCCCTACTCTGCCGCTAATGAGCAATTGTTCAAAAGATATTGAAATTCGAGATATTCCGGAAATAACTTAAAGATATTTATTTTGGCTGGGAAATACTACAACTTAGGAATATCATGGCATTTGCATTGGATTTGAAATCAGGGTGGGTAACATTTCTTGACTAGGGGGCAAAACGGCTCACTGGGGGGGGGGGGGGCATTTGCCCCCCCCCCCCCAGTTAACATGTTAAAATAGGCCCTGCTAAGCCACGACAATTCTGACGGAAGCCAAATACGATAAGTTCAGTTTTGCCGGTGTTGACCTTCAAACCGTGGGAGTGGAACCAGGCATCCAAAGATTTCTAAAACCTGTTCCATGGTAGCAATAAACTGAGGGAGGGAGTCTTTTTTTGCCAGAGGGTAAAATTTGGGTATCGTCAGCGTACTGCACCACGTGCGCCTCAGGGGCAAAGAGGGGAGGTCGTTGGCGAAAATCTGGAAAAGGAGCGGGCCAAGTAAGGAACCTTGGAAAACACCCATAGGATTGGGGAGAGGACTGGAAAGGAGTCGGTTTCCCGCCCACCAGTTGTACAAACAGATTGGGTAGAAACAGATAGGTCGGATCGATACAATAGGCTTGAAGTTTGGAAAGAAGCTTTGAGTGGTCGATGACGTCAAAGCATTTGGAAAGGATAGCGTGATAGCGGGGTACTGTACCCCGTTATTTTAAAATAGCGGGGGATCCGTCCCCCGCGGTGGCGCCGGCCATGCACTCTGGCTAGTGACGGCCTTAACCCGTCACTTGCTATGACGGGTTAAGGCCGTCGTTAGGGCGTTACATGCTCCCACTTTTTTCGCCGCGTTAGAACTCTGGTTAACTCTGGCCGCAGCTGTCTCAGTTCCTTCTTAAACCGGTTTGTTCCGAGGCATCGGATCTCGGAAGGCAAAGCGTTATACGCGGTGACAACTGAATGTTTGAACCGGCGCCTGCCCGACTCCGATCGAATCGCCGGCGTAACAAGGTGGTCAGCGTTCCGTGTGGCACGTTGGTGAACATCACCACACGTCACCAGGTCACCGGCAATTAACTCGGGTTACGACGTCGAAATCATTCGTTTCAGCAAGGTAAGACCGTGGTACGAGTAGGGGAGAATGGGGTGATTTGGCCGGCGGGGTCACTTGGCCGCCCCCATGTCTACGCCATCTGGCAGCCCAAAGGGATGATTTTTTGTTAACCTGGCATCACCCCTCGTCGTTGAGTCTACTTGGAGCAAAAAAAAATGAAATATCTGGCCCAAGTAGTTTTCTATAAAACTAGTAAAACGTGAATTTTCACCAAAAAACGTGAAAGTCAAATAGATCAAAGTCGAACGAATAAAAGTCGACTAGGTAAAAAGTCAACATGGCAAAAATTAAACAGTCAAATACTAAAAATTCGAGAGAAAAAAAACGATGGTATAAAAGTATAGAAGTCAAATGAGTATGAAGTCGACACTTGACATGGCATAAAATCAGCATGCCAAGAGTCAAATGGTAAAAAGTCAAGTAGATAGAAGTCAACCGTATAAAAGTCGAATGAGTAAAGCTTAGGTTAGACGGGGAATATCTCGACACACATTTCGGCAACCGGTTGCTCGACAACAGGTTCTGTTGCATAGTGTTGGTGAGAGTTCCCAGGAATTGCTCAGCAACCGGCCGAATCTCGCCGATCGCCCTAATAGTTGGCCAAATGCTACCTGTCGCTTTGCGTGACGTCATCGTGGTTTCGGCCATTGAGGGAAAGGTCGCAGAGTGTTGTAGAGATGTTCAATTTTTTAACAATCTTGGAGTTGTCGACCTGTTATCGTCGTTTTATTTCGGAAAAAAATCAGCATGACTGAATGTGAAGATGGGGCCTTTCAGAGCCTGCTTCCAAGCCTAATATTGGTCAGTTTTCAATTTAGGAGTTCGATGACACGTGGGCGGATCCAGAGGTGTGTGTGTGTGTGGGTGGGGGGGGGGGGGAGGGGTCATTGCCCCCCCCCCCCCCCACCCAAAAAAAAACGCCGGAAATCGGCGCAAAATTTTCACATTTTCTGATAAGAAAATCTAAGCAGCTTTTACTAAGTTAAAAACAAAATCAGTTATTAATGTATAAGCAAGTAAAATCCGATGAGATTTCAGAAGACTGGGAGAGACTGGGAGACCCCCCCCCCCCCCACACCTAAAAAACACCCGTTCTGGGTCTGCCCATGAGATGACATTCGAGTTAGACTACTAGGCTCATGAGGGCAATGCTTGAGTCTAAAATTGTCGTGTATGATATTCGGTGCGTGGTATCCATAATTATGTCCAATGTGTGCGGGGGAGCAGATTAGGAAACCGATGGCTACGATAAATTCTACCCACCTCCGCCCCCTCCCCCACCGCACTGAGTGCTGCAGATATGCAACAGAACATATCAATTACATTTGTTTGAACTTCTAAACTTCGAGTGCAATCGTTCCCGGGCAGCAGCTGGTGGGCAGAGCAGACGTGTATGAGATGGCGTTCTCTATTGGTGTTTAGCAGTACACAAGCCGTGGCTGGGCCCAGCACACAACGGGTCTGCAGATCAGACGTGCTGGCGATAACAACCTGCACCCATTATTCTAGCTGCACTTTGGTGAGGGCCGCTGCTGTGATAATCACCATACTTGTTACTTCAATACAACAGCGTCCGATTTGCTAGAACTGACGCATCATACAGACACGAATGAACTTCAGCATAGTACACAGAGCAGAGCACAAACAGAAATTAACTGTGGCTCTGTACTTATCTCAGTCATCGCACTAACATACACTATCAGCACACTATGAACACCCAATCATAAATTATCAACACACTACCACACGCTACCACCAAACACTAGCTCAGTTTTTGTTTTGCCTCAGCTGCTCCGTCAATGCAGAGTTAGTTCAGGCCTGTGGCCGCGCGGCGCGCGCTGCCACTACACAGTGCCGGCACCATTCACGTAGTCCGTCAGGACCTGGCGGATACCAGGGCCTCACGCGAGTGCGTGTTGATGCCAGCCCTGGTGATGTCTTGGGCAGGTTCGGCATCATGCTCATCCGGCACAAGTGCAGAGCCGCGTCCGACGCCAGCGGCCTCAACCTTTCGTTGCCACATGTGCAGGGCGCAGGTCGCCTTCACCAGCGTCGCCACCCTCTCCGGCGCGCAGCCCACCGTCCCTCGGTTTTTGCGCCAGCGCTGAGACATGATTCCGAACGCGTTCTCGACGCAGCGGCGCGTTCGGCTGAGGCGATAGTTCAATACGCGCCTATTGTCCACCTCCGGTCCCACGAGCGACGCCCTGGGATAAGATCGCACTCGCATCATCCAGCCGGGTCATTTCGGAGCTGGCCGACAAGGAGGTGAAATTCGCCCTGCTTTTCTCGGCATGTCAGAACTGGCCGGATCCAGTGTCTCCCTCGGTGATGCTGTTCCTTGTGGCGTTGCTGACGTCGAAGCAGCCTCAAAATCCTGACCCGCTGCAGAGAGGCAGTCAGGTTTCAGAGGCGAGAATCGCCAGTGCCAGAAGGTGCCGCGCTGGCGCCAGAAGTCGACGCATCCATACCTGAAAACAGATAAAACGTGCATCAGCAATCAGTATCAGCCAATGTATAACATGAAGCATCGGGAAATATTTACAAAGTAAAATAACACCCAAGGTCCCCTTTCGGCATATTGTTGTATGACCAGATCAACCTGTGGAGCTAATGAACAGAGGTCAGCTCCAGTGGCGGATCCAGGGGGGGCATGACCCCCCCCCCCCCTGGATCCACCCGAACACCAAAATAAAGCAAAAAAACGCGCAGCTACGCGGCGCAAATCATTCAGTGTTCTTTGCACCAAGGACACCACCAAGGCGGTGTACCAGGGGCACCATCAAGGCGGTGTACCTGGGGTACCACCACGCCGGTGTACCAAGGGCAACACCGCGCCAGTGAACCAAGGGCACCACCGCGCCGGTGTACCAGGAGCACCACCGCGCCGGTGTATCAGGGGCACCACCGCGCCGGTGTACCAAGGGGACCACCGCGCCGGTGAACCAAGGGCACCACCGCAGCCGGTGTACCAGGGGCACCACCGCGCCGGTGTACCAATGGCACAGCCGCGCCGGTGTACCAAGGGCACCACTGCGCCGGTATACCAGGGGTACCACCGCGCCGGTGAACCAAGGGCACGGGGCGTGGGGCGGCACAGTAGGCTGACGGAGGGAGGTGGCGCAGTAGAGGGATGACTGGCCAGAAAGGAGGCGGCACAGATGAGTTATTCATGGCTACCTTTTTTAGGTGAATAGGTACCAGTTCTCCAAAGTCTTGCATTTTTCAGGGTGGGCAACTTGTGGTGAGTGTGGGTGTAATTCTGCTGACTGGGTTGGTCCAGGGCCTTTGAATGTCATTGCAATTTTGAAGAAGAAAAAAACAGCTAGTTTATATTTGATGCTTAGAATGCATTCTACAAGTTAATTTTAACTGAGTAAAGGTTTGATAATAATGAAAGCAATATTTCTAACAGACATGTGCATGGATCCTAGGGTAGAATCTATAATCTCACTGGATCCAGTGACAAAACAGTGTTGGATCTATGATCCTGCTGGTGTCTGGATCCCATGACAAAAATGCATGACTGGATCTATGATCTCAGTGGATCCCACACAAAATGGGGGCCTGGATCATAGGATCATATAGATCATAGGATCAAGGGATCATAGGATCCCATAGGATCCCACAACACAAATTCATAACTGCAGCTATGATCCCAATGGATCCCACAACTTCAGCAACATTTGGTAAAACAAAAGTATCAGGTTTAACCCGCGCACTGCAGGGGCTTTGCCCCGAACACAAACTGCAGGGGGTTGATTTCCGCCCCCCCCCCCTGAGATCTCGAAAAGTACGCTACGTAGCCAGAAGCGGAAAACGGCATTTGATAGCTTGATACATGTTCTATCGAAAGTATTTCAGTATTGTTTTAGGTCAGATCAAAATTGAGGTCACCAGAGGTCATCAAAGGTCAAATTTTCCAGTTTCTTTTCCCTGTTTTAGGACATTGCTCCAGAAATTCCCATATATCTCAGAAACTATGCTAGTTAGAAACAAACGCAAAAAAAAAGCCAGCCAGTGAAATTTGCAATCGGTGTGGTGTCCTCAAATTTAATCTCAGGTCAATATTTGAGGCTCCAGAGGTAAAAAAAGAGAGAAAATGCTGTTTTTTTGCTAAATCGCTTTTTTCTTCTCGCTATTAACTTTTTACTTAATAAAGGATAACGGAAAACTGTTTACGCCATTGTGTTTATCTTGTAAAGGCGCTTTGAATAATATGCATGGTGACCTTGTCAAGTCAACTTAATAATTTGACCTCAGGTCAAGGTCAAGTGGTGACCCAAGTAGGGCATGTTGCATATGGGAAGACGTGTCTCGACGAGAGAAACACATTGATGTCTGTTTTACTTCTCTGTCTTCATTATGTCGGGAGTTATTGACACAAAAAGTGATGGTGACCTCGCATGACCTCAAATGACCCAATAGGGGTCACTGAACAAAACTTACACTTGGATCATCAAGAATATCATATAGCAACTTGATCCAATTACCGCCAAGGAGAGCCTCTGCCAGACACTTAATGGAATTCATTTTCGCATTTTCCAAATTTGTATAAGTAATTGCGAAGGTTGTGTCATGCCGGCGAAGTGGCGCGAAATTTTGCGGTTTTTGACTGTGGATAGCTGGGTTTTGACTGCTGCAAGGACAGTTTTTACGATTTTTTGATAAATTGGGAACGCGCGGGGGATACTGGTATTGAATGCCCCCATATTCCTGTGGGGGGAGGGGATTTGCCCCTGATGCCCCCCCCTGCATCCGCCAGTGGTCTGGCCTTTAGCCGCAAAGAAGTAAATGAAGAAAGAACAGCACTTATTATTAATTATTAATATAGCAGAACGTTGAGATTGGCAATCAAACACCGTCATGTAGCAAAATAAAAGTATGAATGTAAACAAATGCAATAATGGCGCGGCGCGGCAAAACACGGCAGAAATAACGCAAGCAAAGCAAAGCATAATGCAAAGAAGCGCCACACAACACCAGTAACACCACCTGTGATTGAACTTTCACAAAACTGACGACGAACAGAAAAGGATCTCAGGATATCTTTAAGACATTTCTGAGTTATGTAACAAGCTAAAGCTATTTATTTCGGTTTCTTGTGTTTACGATCATCTACAGCCACCAGGGGCACAACCAGACCTTCAGAAGGGGGGGGGGGGCAATCTAGTCATGGTGGGCCCCTGGGAAAGAGGCCTCCCCCAAAAATATATATTCCCCTCACGCGCGGATCCAGAATTTCCGTCAGGGGGGCGACATACAAAAAGATGCGCTCTACGGGCGCACTTGACGGTCGATACATGGGCGACATCCGGCTCACGGGGGGGGGGGGGGGGGCGGGGGGGGGGGGGGGGGGGGGGCAAGCTCCACCTAGATCCGAGCCTGCCCCTGGATATGAAAAACTCTACGGATTTCGGCCACTTTATTTTGTGAGGCCCCTTTCAAAAATATCAACTTTTGATTGGCTGGATTGGACAGGGACCCTCAGTATGGGGGCGGCATTTGCTTCTGGGGACGCCTATTGTTCGGTTTAGATAATCTAGCGTATGTTCTGCTCCATGGGGGCGGCATTTGCTAATGGACAATGTACATTTGTCCAATTTAGAGGGAGCCTGTTTAACCCCGTGGGGGCGGCATTTGCTTATTGTCCGGTAGGGCGCCTGTTCTGCTCCATGGGGGGGGGGGGGGGGGGGGCGGCATTTGCTTCGAGTGGCGCCTATCCTGTTCCTAAGTCGCCATTTACTTCTAGGAGTGCTAATTGTCCGATTCCAGGGAGTGCCTGTCGGTGGCGGGCGCAGAAATTCACCAAGGACCAGGTCATTGCCTTGAGGCCTGAGGGGCGACACCCGATCGACAGGGGCGCCATCATTATTGGCGACAATTTTGCATGGGGGGGGGGGGCGCCTCACCTCCCGCACCGTTCGGAAGGAGGCGCCCCCCCCCCCCCCCCCCCCCGCGGTCACTAGCCGGAGGGACGCCGTCACTGGCCAGGGGCGCGTCATGGGCAGAGGGGCGGTCACTAGTCGGATGGGCGCAGTCACTCACCGGAGGGGCTCCGTCACTGACCGGAGGGGCGTCGTCACTATTTGGAGGGGAGCCGTCACTGGCCGGAGGGGCGCCGTCACTGACCGGAGGGGGCGCCGTCACTAGCCGGAGGGGCGCCGTTACTGGCCGGAGGGCGTCGTCACGGTCCGGAGAGGGGCAGTCACTAGTCGGAGAGACGCAGTCACTCGCCGGAGGGGGCGCGGTCACTGGCGGGAGAGGCGCCGTCACTGTCCGGAGGGGCGCCGTCACTAGTAGGAGCCCGGAGGGGCGCCGTCACTAGCCGGAGGGGCGCCGTCATTGGACGGAGGGGCGCCATCACTGGTCGGAGGGGCGCCATCGCTGGCCACAGGGGCGCCTTCACTGGCCGGAGGGGCGCCGTCACTGATCTGAGGGGCGCCGTCACTGGCCGGAGGGGCGCCGTCACTGGCCGGAGGGGTGCCGTCACTGACCGGAGGGAGCGCCGTCACTAGCCGGAGGGGCGCCGTCACTGGCCAGAGGGGCGCCGTCACTGGCCAGAGGGGCGCCGTCACTGGCCAGAGGGGCGCCGTCACTGGTCGGAGGGGCGCCATCACTGGTCGGAGGGGCGCCGTCGCTGGCCAGAGGGGCGCCTTCACTGGCCGGAGGGGCGCAGTCACTAAATGTTAATTTTAGGTCGTGGAAAACGAAATTTTCATATTGGAGCCAGACCGTAAGTGGAGCCAAGCCTCAGGTAACCCCTTTTCCTGGTTACACATCTCGGTATGATGAAAAATATTGAAATGAAGGTAGTTTTTTATATACATTAGCCTCGGATAGTAAATCACAATGACCGGTGGCAGTCAGCGCTCAAAAGTACATATAATAATAATAACTGTATACATATGAACCAAACTGTAACAAACAACTAGTAACAATGCAAATGGTTTGAAAGCAGCAAAGGGGAAGAACGACGTTTCCGCGCATAAATGGTCCCTGTGGATCTGGAGGAGCCTGGGGGGGGGGGGGGAGATGGTCCTGGCCTGGTCCCCACTATTAGCTCTTCGGTCCAGCAAGCTGGGCACCGCTGAAGCAGCTTCCGGGTGCCTGTCTGTGTCTTTGCGTCGCCTTTTTTCGGAACTCGGCAGACTAGCTAAACATGCAATTGTAGCCCGCTTGAAAGTTAATATTTTATGAAGGGCCCCTGGGGCTAGCAATTAGGTACCGCCAAGGAAAGACTGCCAGACACTTAATTAATTCATTTTCCCATTTTCCAAATTTGTATAAGCAATTGTGCATTGTGTCATGCCGCGAAGCGGCGAGAAATTGTGGATAGCTGGATTTTGACTGCTGCAAAGGCCATTTTTACAACTGTACGTCCGACCGTTGGGGGGGGGGGGGGTGGAACATAGTATCAGGACCTTCGGGGGCGGGGGGCATGATGGCCCCTTTGCCCCCCCCCCAACTGGATCCGCCCCTGCACATGTGGTTTCAAATTGATCGTGCCTCAATTTAAAAGCGAACTAACAACATTTTCTATTGCAAAAATCAAATTATGGGAAATTAAAAAGATGTACTAGCATATGGTGACACTATCTATCTATCTATCTATCTATCTATCTATCTATCTATCTATCTATCTATCTATCTATCTATCTATCTATCTATCTATCTATCTATCTATCTATCTATCTATCTATCTATCTATCTATCTATCTATCTATCTATCTATCTATCTATCTATCTATCTATCTATCTATCTATCTATCTATCTATCTATCTATCTCTCTCACTATCTATCTATATCACTATCTCTATCACTATCTCTGGTTTGAATGTTATTTGTAAACAAGTCACAGGGCCAGCAATTAAGTAAGTGCTCCAAGAAGTGTGACAACGTCCCTGATCGGTCAATGAAACAAATCGCATACACTAAATATGTCGCCATCCTTGGCCAAGTTAATCCGCAGAATGCATCACGATTTTCTGAAACGTTTATTGATTGATTATGAATAAACGGTTTAGATAAATGTTTGATGTGTGCATATATATAATATATTAAATACCTGTTTGTTGAAAATTGATGGGATTTTTTGTTAATAAGTCGTGAACACTAAATAGTTCGCCGTCCGGGCCAAGTTAAACTGCCGATTTTAATGCACTTTTTTCAAATGAGAGTTGATTGTTCATAGAAGTTTGGTACATATTCGCAAAAGATAGAGCGATGGAACATTATATGCCTTCATGATAAATAGCAATGTGTATGCAGGCGCTGGTTTCGATATGTTATTAAAATATTGGAATACAAAAATGTAATTACAAAATTGTGATTACAAAATTGTAATACAAAAATTGTTAAACATACGAACCTGGCCTAAACTATACAGCAATTACGGCCACAGGGACCCACGTTTAGAACACCCGTCGCATTCGCTCCCTGCGCTGTGACCTACGGGGGGGGAGGGGGGGGAAGAGCTGTCTCCAGTCTCCACCCCCGGACCCCCAGACCCATATCGTAGATAAGTCGTAAATAAGTTTTCCGGTGTATTTGCGCGGCCCCCGCCCCTTGCAATTGTCAAAATACGGAGAAAAAACGAGAAAAAAACACGAACGAACACTGAAGAAAAAAAACGTTCCAACGAGAGAAGAAAAAACGTTCCAACGGATCCACGTTACGAACGCTTCCAAATGCGGCCACATCGGCCCCGCCCCTTGCAATTGTCAAAATATACGAAGAAAAGTCGTGCAAAAACACGTACGAAGGCTGCAAAAGAAAACGTTCTAACGAAACCGTTCCAACGGATCCCAAAAATATACTGATATAAAGACACGTACGAACAACACGTACGAACGTTGACAAAAAAAAAAAACGTTCTTACACAAAACCATTCTAACGGATCCAATTTTTGTTTTCACAAAGCGCTTTGTAACATATTTTATGGTTTAATCCTGTCTTTGAAATAGGGATGCGTGAAACGTCACAGAAATTCGAAGTAGAACATAAACAAGTGTTTCATAACTGGATAGAATCGGATGAAACTTAACTTCGCATAGATATAAACAACCGTTTTGTCTGACGAAAGGGAATGTTTTCTTGCCCTGCTGATCATTAAATCATATATTTGTATCTAAAGATCCGCCAGAGTTTCAATCGACCTTGCTTCTACCTGACAATTTACAAGTCTGCTAAATTATGGTCTGTTGAAGTATACGCTTTTGTGTATCAAATATAAACGTTTGGCATATTGCTTGATCCAAACTAGCATGTATTTTTCGTGAACGGATACTATTTCCTTTCAAATCCATGTAAGATGAGGCCTTGAAACACAGGCGGCCAGAGCGCCCCTCAGGTGGCCAAAGAGTCCCCCCCCCCCCCCAGGCGGCAGCCAGAGCGCCCCTCTCAGTCGTCTGAGCGCCCCACACTCAGGTGGGCCAGAGCGATCCCTCTTTCAGGCGGCCAGAGCGCCCTCTCGGGCGGCCAGAGCGGCCCTCTCAAGCGGCCAGAGCGCCCCCTCCCAGGCAACCAGAGCACCCCCCTCTCAGGCGGCCAGAGCACCCCTTCTCCTCACGGCCAGAGCGCCCCCTCTCAGGTGGCCAGAGCGCCCCCTTTCAAGCAGCGAGAGCACCCCTTCTCAGGCGGCCAGAGCGCCTCCTCTCAGGCGGCCCGAGCACCCTTTTTCAGGCGGCCTAGAGCGCCCTTTCTCAGGCGGCCAGAGTGCCCCCTCTCAGGCGGCCAGAGCGC
>JAXIVJ010011658.1:7500-42922 GCA_036785665.1 Chirona hameri | reverse complement strand
TACTGCATGGCCTCGGATAGCATGTTAACTGGAGGAGGACAAATGCCCCCGCAGTGACTGCTGGCTCCCTCCCCAGTGATCAAATTTTTCCCCCCTAGTGGGAGCAAAATTCGTAGGTAACATACGATTGTACGGTCTGTAAAGTAGATGCAAACGTCACTGAAGCATGCTTTCAATTTAAAACCAATAAAACACTGTTTACAGTTATCTAGCGTAGCGTTGAGATCCTGAGGACGGACACCCGCCCCTTGTAGCGTCGGTTCGAGATTGGCATGAACCACAGGTGTCGATTTATATACGTTTGGGTGGCCCTCGGCCTCACTATTTTGAGTTTAGTCCCCCAAAGATGCTTTTGGCTCCCACAATATTTTCTGACCAATGGCGGATCCAAAGGGCCTAAAGCCAAAGCCCCAAACCGCCTGAAATCAGCAAACAATGACGTATTTTCAAATTATAAAGCCAAGAAACCTTTACGAAGGAAAGTTTATTAAATCACCCATTCATCCATAAAGAAGTAAACTCCGATGAGTTTGTTTTATTGCTTGATACTTTTTGTGGATTTCGCGCCAAAACAATTTGTTTTGCCGTTCTGAGTTCTCCCTTGTGTCTGGCCTTAGATCAGGCATTTGACACATACACCCTACCATGGTTTCAGCTACGTGATCCGTGGAAAACCAAGCTTCTGATGAATTCGTTGGTTCTAGGAACATAGACTACCCAAAACCACCTTCATCACATCACACGACGAAACCGGGGGAATATCGGCGAAGCAATATTGCTCTCCTTCGTAAAGTTTTAGCTGGTTGTCTCCTCTGGGGTGGCCCTCGCCCCCCCCCCCGCCCCCCCCCCCCCCCCAAGGCGCCATCGGCCCCACAGCCATATTTCGATTGAATAATATATTTCACCGCATATCCGACGAATAAATTTAGGGCTGTGTGCCAGCATTTGGCCGACACGACCGATAATGAATGGGTCTCTCGAAAACATGCCGACGTTGAGCTGATATCAGCCCGATGCTTGGTAGGACGACGGCCCGAGTTTCATGTATTTAATTTCGAAAGCCACATGCCACTTTTACGTGTATGAGTATTATTGGAAAGGTTTAAAAAACGTTCAAAACGAATAACAATTATTTCAGTTAGTAATGATAACCGTGATCATGTGAGATGAGTTGTACAGTAATCAGCATTCAACGGCAACAACCAGGTAACAACTATATTCTTAGTTTGGTGCCTCGTTTTCCATTCCAGGGTATACCATTTTCTATTGCAAGGCATACCTATTGCATGGGTTGGATATGCACTGATTAATACGATAAACTGATGAGGGGTTACTAATTGCAGGTCAGCTATTTTATTAATGAAATAGTTTTTGAGTCGAAAATGAAACGTCTCACAAAATGTTTAACTAATGTTTTGTGTGATTGCGTCAGGGATATGATGGCTCTAATTGAGCCTTTGCCCATTGGCGCACCCAGAACGTCCAAAACGTCGTTTTAAAGAACTGTCTCAAAACTCGTCTGACTTTGTGTGCTTTTGAAACAAAGTCGTGTCGTGCGAGCCGAGGGTGGCGCGTTTTAGGGAGAGGTTGGGTTGGGATGCCCCCTATTTTTTTATCGAGAATTGGCGGCATGCAGCACCACCGTTTCTGGCACAGCTGTTTCGGCATGAATTGCGCACCTTAAGTAAACATTTTGACTAGGGTCATCTCAGGTGAGGTCACCAGGTCACGTCAAGTGGCCCCACTCCAAAGAAGTTTGTGGTCGAGCCACAGTCACATTGCTTGACTGAGCGATGTGACAATTTCGACATTAATTTAGACGAGCTATCTAACGGTATTTATAGATTTTACCTAATCCCCATTGGAGCCGAGTTCGGGGGTGCGGGCGTCAGAGCTTCCCCTACCACGACTTAAGCTGGCGCCGAGCACGGCAGGGCGCGGGTTAAGAACTGCTTTAACACAAATTCTCCCTTGTATAAGCTGCCTAGATCTTCCTTCAGGAAATGTGCTAATGTTCGACCGATTTAGTTGTATTGGTAAAGCTATGGCGCCGGTGGACCCCTTTCACTCCGTTCCTGTGGTCTCCCAATTCGTTTTCAAAAAATCGGCATGACAGGTGTGGACCTTCGATGATGGGCGTGTTTAAATGTATCTTTTTTATTTAGCTTCATTATTGTATTATTCTACTATTTTATTTCTGTTTTACACTTATGTTTGTAATTATCACCTTAAAATGTATCAGTACCTATTAATAGGTACGCTTAATCATGACGTAGCAAGGGTGGACGGCTGAGCAAACCAATTTACAGTAGATAAAATGCGATTTTGATGACAACCCGACCCTACCCCCCCCCCCCCCCCACCCCCTGGTCAACAATATTTGGCTGAGGAGCGAAATATGATTATACCACTGACGTGTCATTGGCTACGTGCCTGCGCTTAACCATATGCCATAGCAGCATGTTGTTTTTCGAATTGCCCCCCCCCCCCCCCAGTGAGAATTCCTTAGCCGAGGCCTTGGCGGAAGCGGGAGCGGAGCGGGAGCGGGAGCGGGAGCGAGAGCGAGAGCGAGAGCGAGAGCGAGAGCGAGAGCGAGAGCGAGAGCGAGAGCGAGAGCGAGAGCGAGAGCGAGAGCGAGAGCGAGAGCGAGAGCGAGAGCGAGAGCGAGAGCGAGAGAGCGAGAGAGCGAGAGAGCGAGAGAGCGATAGGAGAGAGCGAGAGAGCGAGAGAGCGAGAGAGCGAGAGAGCGAGAGAGCGAGAGAGCGAGAGAGCGAGAGAGCGAGAGAGCGAGAGAGCGAGAGAGCGACGAGAGAGCGAGAGAGCGAGAGAGCGAGAGAGCGAGAGAGCGAGAGAGCGAGAGAGCGAGAGAGCGAGAGAGCGAGAGAGCGAGAGAGCGAGAGGGTGCGAGGGCGCGAGGGCGCGAGGGCGCGAGGGCGCGAGGGCGCGAGGGCGAGAGGGCGAGAGGGCGAGAGGGCGAGAGGGCGAGAGGGCGAGAGGGCGAGAGGGCGAGAGGGCGAGAGGGCGAGAGGGCGAGAGGCGAGAGGGCGAGAGGGCGAGAGGGCGAGAGGGCGAGAGGGCGAGAGGGCGAGAGGGCGAGAGGGCGAGAGGGCGAGAGGGCGAGAGGGCGAGAGTGACTGGAAAATACATAATTAATTTCCTGCCATGAAGAGATGTCAGACTGACAGACTGAGATGGCGGTTCAGACTTTCATTTCTAAAATTTCGGACGTACTGAGATCATACTTCGGACTCGTATGCAACTTTAGCAGGAGAACATGGTTTTTTCCAAACCTTGATGAATGTGCAAAAAATGCACATAATAATATGCTCCATTGCAAAAATAACTATATATAGTGCTCGACATCACAATTGTAAGCCATCGATTCAACAATTTGTTAGCAGCCTGCAATTAGAAGCCCACAAGGAGCTTCACTCCGCTAGATTATCCAGAAACATAGACAAGTACTACGATAAATGGAAACAGTTGAAAATGCTGCCAGAACTAAATATTGAAATTATCATGCGCACACAAAGACACGCTCATGCACATACAAACACCCCCACACATACACGCATGTACACACACACTCGCACTCGATAGGTGCAACTGCACACGCAAACATAAACGTGGTAATCATCTGCTCACTCTTGCTCCCCCCGCCATTCTTTCCATATACTCGAACATCCTCAAAAACATCCTTTCCCTGACGCGCCGCTGCGAATTCCCGTTCTCGGGGGTGTCGGTTGGCGCTGGGCCGGCGCCGGCCGGGCGCGAGCTGCGACCGGGGTGCGGAGGGGGATCCGTCTGCTGCCGTGTTGGAGCGTGGTCGTTGCTGCTGTAGCGTGCTGTCGTCTCGCTCGCCGCTGTCCGCGCGTGCTGCCGCCCCGCTCGCCGTGATCGGCGCGTGCTGCCGCTCCTCTTGCCGGTGCCTGTGTGCTGTCGTGGGGCTACTGTGTCGTGTTCACCGTAGTGTCTCTACGGTGAACTGTGAACTGCCGCTGCCGCTGAAGGTGATTAATAACTAATTGTGTAGTAACTACTGTGTACTGTCGCTGATATTGTGAAGTTACTGTGCAAGAAATGTTAACTATAAAAAAAGAGAAAAAAGAGATGTCAGCATTACGGGTGTCTTTTAGAAACCATGCAAAACGATAATGACGATTAAAGGTCCTGAATTTACCATTGCCGAAAGGGAAATTCTGACCCAAATGTTTTCTCTCATCATTGGGATATAGCAAGCTCATTAACGGTTACCTGGTTGACTAGACCTTTAGTTAACAACGACTCGAGACTGAGTTCGGGATGTGGTTTGGATGTGGCGAGCGTGATCAATGATTCGCTGATAATTTGGAGCTTTCCCGATCCTTGACATTCATTTTGAACCTGCATTAAAGCAACCGCATTCAAGATAACATCAAACATGTCAGGTTCCCGTCAATCTTTTTTATAATGAGATGGCCTACACTGGTTTGACAAGAAGCTTCTAGTGTAAATCAAACTTCTGGTTGAATATGGCGATCGTTTGCCATTTGCAAGTAGAGCTGCTAGTTACGGATCATGACTACCACTACGAAAAGGTGATTCTGAATGCCCGCTTTTGTTCTACTGAGCATCGACCGAACATATAACGCTAGCACCGTCACGACTATTACACTATCGGAACACTGTATCATGTCAGCCTGACGTCCTTTGCGCGCACTACGCCGGCTATTAAGCCCCATTCGTTGAAGGAGTCCGAGGCTTTATAACCGGATGTGGAATGCAACCGATCGACAGTGTGATATTGATGATCATCCCGATACATGGCTGACTGAACTGATAGCATAGAGGTTGTGCAATGTGCAAGAATAAAAGACGCTCGGTGCCTTCTACTGACTGATGCCGTGTAATTTGTATGAGATCCAGCCAGGTTCGATATCATGGCATAGCTCATGGGTGAATGTAACACTGACCATGACAATGCTTTGTTGTACAGCGTGTAACAGAACAGATTTAACCTTTAACCCTATTTGTAACAGGCTCCTGGCTACCCCTATTTGTAACAGGGGGGGGGGGCGGATTCCGCCCCCCGGAGATCTCGAGATCTACCCCGTCCGATTTTCAAAAATGAAACGGTGTTTGGTTCCCCTCAACACGATCTACATTTCTAAATAATAAAAACACATACATTTGGGATAGGGGGGCAACAGGGGGTCAAAAACTACAAATTTTAGTGGTATTTTTGATCCAACATAGCTTTCATGTTTATCGACCGATTTTAACACAACCAATAGGAATCGATAGAGATTGAATTGGAAATTGATATATGACGGTGACGTTTGAAAATTCAAAAATCATAGGCGTGTGCAGGTCACTAAATATGGGGTGAAGTATATGCGTAATAAAACCATTTTTTGATGTTGCTTTTTGATAAATGAAATGGTATGTGATTGAGACATTAGACAAAACAGTTATGAATAATATTTTTTTGCCATAGGCGGTACCAGGTTAGTGAAAAGGGGGGTAAAATTGGAAAAAATATTAACCGCAGACAAGTTGCTACCCAGCACTATAAATATGTTACTGATCGTAGATAGTTCCTTTTTGCATGTTGTACTTCATCATAGGCGTATCCAGGATCCAAACTGGGACGGCGCAAGACCTTTTGATAAGTATATTATCCGCTATTATGATACTAACTAGTCAACACTGACTATTTCACTTACAACTTCAATTAACATTGCTTACCCCCCTTTTTACCCTACCTGGACTCGCCTATTATCTTATAATCGTTCGTAGAGTAGCCTGTGGTGCGTGTTTCATCCGAAAACTGCAGTATGTTATGTAATTGTACGCCCATGCCTCTTAGTTTCCTTGCAATAATATGACCCCTTTTCTTCCATTCCTGAGCGCGCCTCTGCAAAAAATGGCTTTATTCTCTTTTTTGGCCTCATATGTGCATATATCATTATAATCTAAACGTCTATTGCGCCGTTATCGCTGGCATATCGTCATCACCAAGCCAGTCACCCCCCTTTTCATGTTCCTGAACACGCCCCTGAAACTCTATATGTAATAAATTATGCAAATAATGGAAGCAGAAGCTATCTTTTACATCTTGATAGCTATAAATGCCCCTTACATTGCTCTATTGGCTTCCCGCCAAGCATTGAATACTCCCTGGAAACCCCCCTTTTCAAGCCCCTGAAACCGCCTCTGCCATGCAATTTTTGTGATATTTCATTAACATCAACTAATTTGCACTTGTTGCACTCACCGTAAACCGATGTAACTCCTTCATACTTGAGGCAGTTAGGAAGAAACCGTGGAAGATCGCATTTCCGTATTATCGTCAAATGTCGCCTCCGAACCCACCCAAAACTGTGCCCTGGAACCGCCTCTGTTCAGGTTAAGAACTCAAAATTTTGACTCCAAATGGGGAGTTCAATTCTATGAAAAGTCCCAAAATTTAGTGGGCCTGCTCCCAGCCGTTCTGGAGATATCTGGGAAAAACATGAGGGGGGGGGGGGCGGAATCCGCCCCCCCCTGTTACAAATAGGGTTAAGTAGATATCATGCACATTTCGATTGACCGACAAGGTTGGACGATAAAAACCGTGTCGAAGTCCACTGCTATTCGGAGATGTATTGGTTTGATATCGAAGTCGTGGTGGAAAATGGCTGTAAATACTGATAGTGTGTCGTTATTAGCGATCCTAGTGTTCGGTTCTGGCACGCCAACGAGATGAACAGCAGCCCGTGGATGGAGCCGTTATGTGATAAAGGTCATTTCAGCGTGTGATAATGATGACTGTTCGTCTGAAGTGATCATGCTTGTACATCGGCATTGCTATGCTTGCGTTATATGCAAATAATGGATCGTTTACAACAAACTGGATGACAAGTGTATTACAGTATAAAACAGCACGAAGTGTATGTACATACATGCACGATTTTCACTTCCAGGAAGACACTAATGGAATGCACATCTCGTCCAGAACAATGAGATATGGCCCCCTGCGGAGCTCACGATGCGCCTAACTGTCTGGGTCTCATCAGCAGTTTCAACACGAACTGCTAATAAATACAGCATCAGTTGACATGTGTTTCATATCAACACACCAACAGATACGAATACTGCAGCAGACTCTCCGACGAGCAAAGCTGACGAAAATACAGCAAGACATACAGAGCTCTGTTGTCAAAAGTCGCACCCAGATATCGATGGAACACCCACGGTGAATAAAACAGTACAGCTGAAGGAACCATGATATTCAGCCCACATCGAGACACAGACTGGCAGAGGTGGGTTGAGATGCCCGAAACTCAGTCAACACTTGATACAAGTTACACGGGACACTCAGACCGAACGCCGTCATCAGTTACTGTCAGAGTACACAAAGCACGCCATCCTGAACGCCTTCTCGGCCACTCAGCCCAAAACATCAGCATTCAACGCCTTCTTGAGGGCAGCCATGATGGATATTTAATTGTGAATCACCTTTGTCTTAATGATCGCCTTAAATAACCACCAAAAAATATCGCTAATCCGTGCATGATTTATATGCTTACTATATTCATGCTTTTATCACTACTGACATCAATCTTGATCTTGCCATTCAGTCTGCAGTCAAAAACGAATGGTCATCACAATGCCATCACACAAAGCCGATCCAAATGGCCCCATCGTGCAGCCGTTTTAGTGCATCATGTCGCGTAATATAGCCGGATATCAAGATAAAGCCGCGCCAGAGATTGGCATCAGTACGTATTTGCGCAGCGTGGGCAGCACACCTTTTCAACAAGTCAGGGAACGGACGATGATGGCAGTATTTGTGATATGACCGGAGAAGGGCTCGATTGTCCAAGCTGGAACGGGTCGTAGAGAGGGCTTTACTTCAGGATGTCAATACGTCCATCCGCTGTTGAGTACCGACTAAAGTTAACTGACCTCTCATGACCACCATTCACGGCAGCAATTCGCTAAAAACATCAAGGAAATCATTCGACAAAAACAGTTGCATGTGAAAAGAAGTAAAACGGACATGCGAAAGCGATTTCATTTATAAAACCCGGCTATTGTTAATCGACGTAGTGATTGTCGATTACCGGTGTGAAGCGAGCCGTTCCAGTTTACGACACACCTCTCGGACTAAAGGCAGCCATCTTCCAGTGGGGTACATTGCGGTAAATATAGCTCGGAGTACGCTTACAGATTTTCTACTGCGAACTCAGAGGGTTAAGATAGCCGTTACAACTCCACAAATGCCAAGGAATGCTTTAGTGAGTTCTGAAGTCCGCGGTATTCTTGTTCTGATGACTTCACGGCTACCATACGGTAAATTCTGTCCGGAGATCCCCGGTAGCCCAGCTGAGACAGAGTCCTCCGTTTTAATCTCGACCTGGGCTCGGTTCGAGCACGAGATTGAGTCCGATTCTAGCAAAACGATTTACCTATCACCAGATGGCATGACCTATGGCTGGTAGCAACAGCCGTTTGGGATCTTCGTCTTCATTCCGCGAAATTTCATGGTGAAGGATCTCAGTACGAGTTCTGCTGTTGACAAAGCGTTTTAGATCCAACGACAGCGTTTTAGATCGAAAGTATCGGCCCGAGTCTACGCGGTGAGAAATGATACTTTGCCATGGGCTCTGATCTGAAAATAAATTCCGTGAACATCTCGGAATAACCGGGGCTATCATATCAGCCAATCATCTCGATTGCGAGGCAGACGTCTCGAGTCTCTCAAACTGACGGATGTCTATCGCAGTAACAATCCCATCAAACGCAAGGCGAACGGCTCTGGTAGCATCGATTCACTCCTCACAAGACAGCCTCCCCATCACGTCGTCACCAGCCGATGTCATCAAACCCACGTCCTCAAACCCACGTCCTCAAATCCACGTCATCAAACCCACGTCATCAAATCCACGTCATCAAACCCACGTCATCAAATCCGCGTCCTCAAACCAACATCACTGGACCAGCGTCACCACAATGGCGTCACGACAGTTGCAACGTCAGACTCACATCACTACACAAACTTCCTTGCACGACCGTCATCAAACGACCGTTTCGTTCTGGTTGTTGAGCAGAGCACTCCGCGTCGCCGCCGCGTGCGGGCCGACGCTGACCGCCTTGCCGTGGTCTATTGACGCGTAGATGACTCCGGGACCGGGTGAGCCACGCGGCCGACACACCTTGCCCTGCTGTCCGCAGCGGGGCAGCGTCAGCTCCGCGTACATCACGTCATCCTGCCGGGGAGAGGTCCAAGGTCAGGGTCGGTGGTCAGGCATGTCATGAAGGGAGTGGGGAGGTCAGTAGGGGGTGAGAATAAATACGGAGGACGGACGGGGCGGGTCAGTTGAGAGTCAACGCCGACCATGCATACTATTGTTTTGTGGCACGCCACCGTGGGTTGCGGACGCGTTGCATAATATTGTTTTGTGGCACGCCTCCGTGGGTTGCGGACGCGTTGCTACACGCTCCGTGCTTTTCGCTGTAAGTCGCGAATGTCAGCCAGTGTAGTTGTGGCTACTTCCAGAGGCAGTGCCACCGTTCAGACCGCCTCATTTATAGTAAGGAGACACTTGCATGCAGGACTGTACGCTCCCGGCTTAGGTTCTTCAGGCACCGGTGTGCCGCTCTGGGAGGCTGTGTCGGTGGCCATTACAGAGGCCATTACAGAGAACTTCACGGCAGGCCAGGTAAGCTGCAGCACATCGCAAGATGCTCCGTATTCCAGGACATCGGTCGAGTGTATGTCACATAGTTGGCCCGAGTTCGAGAGCGGGATCGAGGGCCCGAGTTCGAGAGCGGGATCGAGCCTTTCTTGTTTCGTGTCTCCACCGTCGCACGTTCGTACATCAGCGTATAAACGGTCCGCAGTGCCCAACTGTGAACTACACTGAACTGAACATAAACGGACCGCAGTGCCCAACTGTGAACTGCACTGAACTGAACATAAACGGTCCGCAGTGCCCAACTGTGAACTACACTGAACTGAACATAAACGGACCGCAGTGCCCAACTGTGAACTGCACTGAACTGAACATAAACGGACCGCAGTGCCCAACTATGAACTGCACTGAACTGAACATAAACGGACCGCAGTGCCCAACTGTGAACTGCACTGAACTGAACATAAACGGACCGCAGTGCCCAACTGTGAACTACACTGAACTGAACATAAACGGACCGCAGTGCCCAACTGTGAACTGCACTGAACTGAACATAAACGGACCGCAGTGCCCAACTGTGAACTGCACTGAACTGAACATAAACGGACCGCAGTGCCCAACTGTGAACTGCACTGAACTGAACATAAACGGACCGCAGTGCCCAACTGTGAACTGCACTGAACTGAACATAAACGGACCGCAGTGCCCAACTGTGAACTACACTGAACTGAACATAAACGGACCGCAGTGCCCAACTGTGAAACTGAACATAAACGGTCCGCAGTGCCCAACTGTGAACTGCACTGAACTGAACATAAACGGACTGCAGTGCCCAACTGTGAACTGCACTGAACTGAACATAAGCGGACCGCAGTGCCCAACTGTGAACTGCACTGAACTGAACATAAACGGACCGCAGTGCCCAACTGTGAACTGCACTGCACTGAACATAAACGGACCGCAGTGCCCAACTGTGAACTGCACTGAACTGAACATAAACGGACCGCAGTGCCCAACTGTGAACTACACTGAACTGAACATAAACGGACCGCAGTGTCCAACTGTGAACTGCACTGAACTGAACATAAACGGTCCGCAGTGCCCAACTGTGAACTACACTGAACTGAACATAAACGGACCGCAGTGCCCAACTGTGAACTACACTGAACTGAACATAAACGGTCCGCAGTGCCCAACTGTGAACTGCACTGAACTGAACATAAACGGACCGCAGTGCACAACTGTGAACTGCACTGAACTGAACATAAACGGACCGCAGTGCCCAACTGTGAACTACACTGAACTGAACATAAACGGTCCGCAGTGCCCAACTGTGAACTGCACTGAACTGAACATAAACGGACCGCAGAGCCCAACTGTGAACTGCACTGAACTGAACATAAACGGACCGCAGTGCCCAACTGTGAACTACACTGAACTGAACATAAACGGACCGCAGTGCCCAACTGTGAACTGCACTGAACTGAACATAAACGGTCCGCAGTGCCCAACTGTGAACTACACTGAACTGAACATTAACGGACCGCAGTGCCCAACTGTGAACTGCACTGAACTGAACATAAACGGACCGCAGTGCCCAACTGTGAACTGCACTGAACTGAACATAAACGGACCGCAGTGCCCAACTGTGAACTACACTGAACTGAACATAAACGGACCGCAGTGCCCAACTGTGAACTGCACTGAACTGAACATAAACGGACCGCAGTGCCCAACTGTGAACTGCACTGAACTGAACATAAACGGACCGCAGTGCCCAACTGTGAACTACACTGAACTGAACATAAACGGACCGCAGTGCCCAACTGTGAAACTGAACATAAACGGTCCGCAGTGCCCAACTGTGAACTGCACTGAACTGAACATAAACGGACCGCAGTGCCCAACTGTGAACTGCACTGAACTGAACATAAACGGACCGCAGTGCCCAACTGTGAACTGCACTGAACTGAACATAAACGGACCGCAGTGCCCAACTGTGAACTGAACTGAACTGAACATAAACGGACCGCAGTGCCCAACTGTGAACTGCACTGAACTGAACATAAACGGACCGCAGTGCCCAACTGTGAACTACACTGAACTGAACATAAACGGACCGCAGTGTCCAACTGTGAACTGCACTGAACTGAACATAAACGGTCCGCAGTGCCCAACTGTGAACTACACTGAACTGAACATAAACGGACCGCAGTGCCCAACTGTGAACTGCACTGAACTGAACATAAACGGACCGCAGTGCCCAACTGTGAACTACACTGAACTGAACATAAACGGACCGCAGTGCCCAACTGTGAACTACACTGAACTGAACATAAACGGTCCGCAGTGCCCAACTGTGAACTGCACTGAACTGAACATAAACGGACCGCAGTGCACAACTGTGAACTGCACTGAACTGAACATAAACGGACCGCAGTGCCCAACTGTGAACTACACTGAACTGAACATAAACGGTCCGCAGTGCCCAACTGTGAACTGCACTGAACTGAACATAAACGGACCGCAGTGCCCAACTGTGAACTGCACTGAACTGAACATAAACGGACCGCAGTGCCCAACTGTGAACTACACTGAACTGAACATAAACGGTCCGCAGTGCCCAACTGTGAACTGCACTGAACTGAACATAAACGGACCGCAGTGCTCAACTGTGAACTGCACTGAACTGAACATAAACGGTCCGCAGTGCCCAACTGTGAACTGCACTGAACTGAACATAAACGGACCGCAGTGCCCAACTGTGAACTACACTGAACTGAACATAAACGGACCGCAGTGCCCAACTGTGAACTGCACTGAACTGAACATAAACGGACCGCAGTGCCCAACTGTGAACTGCACTGAACTGAACATAAACGGACCGCAGTGCCCAACTGTGAACTACACTGAACTGAACATAAACGGACCGCAGTGCCCAACTGTGAACTGCACTGAACTTAACATAAACGGTCCGCAGTGCCCAACTGTGAACTGCACTGAACTGAACATAAACGGACCGCAGTGCCCAACTGTAAACTGCACTGAACTGAACATAAACCGACCACAGTGCCCAACTGTGAACTACACTGAACTGAACATAAACGGTCCGCAGTGCCCAACTGTGAACTGCACTGAACTGAACATAAACGGTCCGCAGTGCCCAACTGTGAACTGCACTGAACTGAACATAAACGGACCGCAGTGCCCAACTGTGAACTGCACTGAACTGAACATAAACGGACCGCAGTGCACAACTGTGAACTGCACTGAACTGAACATAAACGGACCGCAGTGCCCAACTGTGAACTACACTGAACTGAACATAAACGGTCCGCAGTGCCCAACTGTGAACTGCACTGAACTGAACATAAACGGACCGCAGTGCCCAACTGTGAACTACACTGCACTGAACATAAACGGACCGCAGTGCCCAACTGTGAACTACACTGAACTGAACATAAACGGACCGCAGTGCCCAACTGTGAACTACACTGAACTGAACATAAACGGACCGCAGTGCCCAACTGTGAACTACACTGAACTGAACATACACGGACCGCAGTGCCCAACTGTGAACTACACTGAACTGAACATAAACGGACCGCAGTGCCCAACTATGAACTGCACTGAACTGAACATAAACGGACCGCAGTGCCCAACTGTGAACTGCACTGAACTGAACATAAACGGTCCGCAGTGCCCAACTGTGAACTGCACTGAACTGAACATAAACGGACCGCAGTGCCCAACTGTGAACTACACTGAACTGAACATAAACCGAACCGAACATGAGCCGTGTCGCTAATGTGACGACAGACACTGTAGGACGCTGTCTCTGGCGAACATGCCGCCGAAGCACTGTAGGACGCTGTCTCTGGCGAACATGTCGCCGAAGCAGACAGGTAGTTAAGTGGGCGTTAGAGCCGACACGGGGGAGTGGATTGAGCAGTCGGTCAGCAGCATAACAATGCAAGTGATGGACAGCGACAGCCACTGTCAGCGGGCGCTGAAGTGGAAGATGTTACTTATCTTGCTAATGGATGCCGTTAGGAGGGGAAGAACTACCGTCATTTCGTTAATGCCATTCGCGAGCTCCCCTCCTCGTTTAGCACAATGATGGATGCCCTCAGGGACTGATGCTGGTCGTCTGCTGTTTTTTGTTTTATATTAATCTTGATGCGGTATGACATCGCTAGGGATAAAGTGAAAACCTTGATTGCTCTTTGCAAAATTATTCCTATCAATTTGGATACAAATGTAATCATGTAAAAAAGTGTCGTATGTTTTTTGGGGGGCAAGGGGATCGGGATAGGTGACAATATCGGTATTCAACCCCACATACCTGGTATATGTTTGCCTTGATTGGCTTCGGTTTGGGCCGCACAGGCGGAGGAACATTGTTCTTTTTCACGTCGCCAGTAATGCGGCTTAACATGATTGTTCCCTCCGTCACTTCGTACCCAGGATCTGTGGGTCACAACAACAACAACAACAACAACAACATTACATTACCTGGACATTATAAAAACACAACACCCTGTTCCCGCTACAGCACGATAATTACTGATATGGATGACAAATGGCCTGTAAATGCCACCCGCGCAACGATAACCGAAAACGGTTCGCTGGCACCCACATGTTTTGGTTACATGTGTAATTGCGCAATAAGAGGGGTAGAAACTATAAATTGAATTGAACCGGATAGATTAATTCGTTGTTTTTTTGTCATGTGGCGACAAAGGTTTCCCGTGCTTCTACGTCACGTATAATTTGGAATGTATGTACCTAATAAACATAGACTTAGCGCGACTGCGATACAGCAGCCCAGAATGCTAAGTTGCAATTGAAAAGTCCATGCTGCTGAATTAAATGCAATACCAAGACAATTCAGCAAAGGCGGCCCAGTCCTGATGTCCTCCCCGCCAGCCGTTCTGCTGACACCGGAGCCGTTGACTCCGGTGTCAAACTCAGCTGGCTCATCATCTCATCGTGTAGGCACGCTGGGCACCACGTTCTCTCACCATGCACGCTGGGCACTACGTCCGGGTTGAGCTCGTCGGCGTCGAAGGCCTTGGTGATGGAGTCGGCCAGCGGATGCAGCTGGACAGAGTCTGCGTCTGCGTCCGGCTCCGACCCGTGACCCGACCCCGCCTTCCCTGTCGCCGCCGTCGTCGCCGCCGCCGCCGCCGCCGCCGCCGGGCTCCGCTCGACCTGAACAGTGGCCTTCCGAGACCGGCCACTGAAACACAGCCACCGTTCAAATACTTCCTGTGACCGGTCACTAGAAACAGTCAGTGGGGGATGGTTTTACGGGGTTGGTCGGCGTTGGTCGACAGTATCCGGGAGTGCTTCAGAGAGGTCGATACAACACGAACAGCAGCAAAGCAATGTAAATATTAGAAATGGAATATAGAAACACATTACTCTTGTATAGACGACAACAAAGAGCGCCAGAACATGATTAAGAAATTTGTAATACTTGAAAGTGAACTATTTGAACTATTTAGAAACTATTTGAGCACATCTCTCCGAGTGATTCATTTCTGCTGGGAGCCCCGGCGATACAGAGACTGGAAAACAAACCCTTTTTGGAGGCCAAAGCTGGATAATGGACTTTGACTGAAGAGCGGGCCCTGATTGGAAAGCGGACCCCGACTGGAGAGCGGACCCTGCCAGGGGAGCGGACCCTGCCGGGGGAGCGGACCAACCTCTTGTTCCGGATGCAGGCGACTGCGCCAATGGCGAGGATGATGAGCGTTGCCACTAGACCGATCAGTATTCCCAAGATAGGCGTCACCACGAACGGAGGGTGCGCTGTTGCACCTGCGGACAATACCAACGAGCAGCACGGCGGTCATTGGCGACACATGGCCGGTGCTGACATAACTTACCCTACCGGAATGCTCCTGTCTGGTGGAATATCAACATGAGTCGTTTATGTCGCTTTAAATGTGCATGAGTGGTGGAAGATGGCCATAAACAATGCCTGCAAAGCCAAGCTCACCATTTCAAAGAGAACATCAGAGGCCATATTACCAGAAGCTAGTGGCTTTTATGGAAATAATGTTTCTAACGTGCATATTGAGACTGGCCATAAATCCCTTTACTTGATGTACTTTATTTGTCAGGCTTTTAACACTTGCCTCCGTATCACCATACTGTTATTACCCTAGCCTTGAGTAATATTGGCTATGCTTCATCAAGCGCGATCACCAGTCAACGAACATTCCACTTTATTTCGAACATTCCACTTTATTTCGGCTCGTTGCCGGACAGTCAATTTACGAGGAAGAACAACAACCAATTTCTGTAGATATGCATTATATCTCAAACTTCTGAGACGATGTCACGTAAACACACACGCACACACACACGCACACGCACGCGTACGCACACGCACACGCACACGCGCACGCGCACACACACGCACACGCACACGCACACGCACACGCACACGCACACGCACACGCACACGCACACGCACACGCACACGCACACGCACACGCACACGCACACGCACACGCACACGCACACGCACACGCACACGCACACGCACACGCACACGCACACACACACGCACACGCACACGCACACGCACACGCACACGCACACGCACACGCACACGCACACACACACGCACACACACACACACACGATAATCTTACTTCTGACACCATTTACCTGAATCTCCCATCGACGCGCCCTTTTCGGGCATCTTCAGCGTGAAGCCGTCTAGGGTGACGGCGTGGCTGCGGCCGCGGCTGTTGGCTGCGTACAGCTCCAGTCGCAGCTCCAGCCCGGCCGGCAGCTCCGCCACGGCGAAATCGGGAAACGGACGGGTGAGGTTCCGTAGCAGGGTCTGTCCCGTCTGGTCGAACAGTTCGGCCACAAAGTACTGTGACAGGCCGCCGTCGAAGCCGGCGCGACACTCGACCTCCAGAGAGTGCGAGGTCTGGTTGATGATGCTGCAGTTGCGGAGAGGATCTGGGCGACCTGGCGGTTTAGACGAAGCAGGAGGTTAGTGATAGTGGTAGCGATGTGAAGACTACCTTAGCGCGTTGAAGAGTCTAGACATGAATATGACGAAATGGGCCAATCCCCGCGGTAAGGAAAAGGCTGACCGGAGTAATTTACGGGGAACGCGGTCTTGAAGCCGCAGCGTGAAAATCGTCATGCATCAGACGTATCTTCCATTTTTCTGGTCACATCAATCAAAACCATATTCAATTAAAACTAGATCGCGTAGATATATCGGCAAATCTCAAAGTACTATTCATCGGACAGCAACCGGACCAAAGCTCTGCCCAAAACAGGCTTCCCAAATCAGTGAAACCAGTGCCGTAGCCCGTAGCTGACTGACCGCGTACTCGGGCCGCAGCAGTAGCATCAATAGAAGTCGGCTGTATCGGTACAGTGGCACCCAGTCAGACTAACCTGCGGCCACCAGTTCGTACAGGCACGGCTGCACCATACGGCCGATGGCGTTGTCTACACGACACAGCAGCGTGCCGTAGTCGTTCTCCGTGTGAGGAGTGAAGCTAGCACGGCTCTCCAGCCCCCGAGATCGCACCTGAGGGCAGCAGGTGCAATAAATGTCGACTGCTGTCGCCCACACCGTCACCCGCACGCCAACACTTACCCAGCCCAGTACTCCGGGCACTGTCGTCATAGCATACACTTGGAGTTGGAACCTTACAACGGAGGTGTCTATATTCGGGAAACACTTAAACTAGAAACTTGCAAGAGAGTTGAAATACCGAAACATACGGGTTACCAGTAATGTAACTTCGAAGCAACATCAGCTAATACCACTCAACTGTGTACGAAGAAACGGTATTAACGACACGGGAGCGACAGTGTATGTCGACAGTAACAGACATCCGATCAATTGCGTCATGACTGACAACGTCATGTAATTGACTATCGTAGACCCCTGTGAAGCCACAAACTGTTGACTGACCTGTGAGTAGGAGAGGTCGAACACCTTCAGCGAGTTGTTGAACTGCCACTTGTAGGAGACTTCGGGCGGGTTGGCGTCTACTTGACACATCACCTGGACGGTTTCCCCGCGGGCGGCACCGTACCGCACCTTCTGACCGGGGACGCATACGGGCGCGTCTGTGTAGAGGTCAGAGGTCAGAGGTCAGAGGTCAGAGGTCAGATGTCAGAGGTCAGAGGTCAGAGGTCAGAGGTCAGAGGTCAGAGGTCAGAGGTCAGAGGTCAGAGGTCAGAGGTCAGAGGTCAGAGGTCAGAGGTCAGAGGTCAGAGGTCAGAGGTCAGAGGTCAGAGGTCAGAGGTCAGAGGTCAGAGGTCAGAGGTCAGAGGTCAGAGGTCAGAGGTCAGAGGTCAGAGGTCAGAGGTCAGAGGTCAGAGGTCAGATGTCAGATGTCAGAGGTCAGAGGTCAGAGGTCAGAGGTCAGAGGAGGTCATAGGTCATAGGTCAGAGGTAAGAGGTCAGGTCAGAGATCAGATGTCAGAGGTTGGAGGTCAGAGGTCAGAGGTCAGAGGTCAGAGGTCAGAGGTCAGAGGTCAGAGGTCAGAGGTCAGAGGTCAGAGGTCAGAGGTCAGAGGTCAGAGGTCAGAGGTCAGAGGTCAGAGGTCAGAGGTCAGAGGTCAGAGGTCAGAGGTCAGAGGTCAAAGGTCAGATGTCAGAGGCCAGATGTCAGAGGTCAGAGGTCAGAGGTCAGAGGTCAGATGTCAGAGGTCAGAGGTCAGAGGTCAGAGGTCAGAGGTCAGAGGTCAGAGGTAAGAGGTCAGAGGTCAGAGGTCAGAGGTCAGAGGTCAGAGGTCAGATGTCAGAGGTCAGAGGTCAGAGGTCAGAGGTCAGAGGTCAGAGGTCAGAGGTCAGAGGTCAGAGGTCAGAGGTCAGAGGTCATAGGTCAGAGGTCAGAGGTCAGAGGTCAGAGGTCAGAGGTCAGAGGTCAGAGGTCAGAGGTCAGAGGTCAGAGGTCAGAGGTCAGAGGTCAGATGTCAGAGGTCAGAGGTCAGAGGTCAGAGGTCAGAGGTCAGAGGTCAGAGGTCAGAGGTCAGAGGTCAGAGGTCAGAGGTCAGACACAAGAGGGTCAGTGACAGTTGTCTTCTAGATGGAACTCGAGACTTTGGATATTGGGTATCCCATGAAATACCGAACTCAGTTTTGACGCGAATCCATATCTAATTTATAGCTATGGTGTGATAATTGAATGTTTTCGATGATTAATCCACAACCAAATTATAGCTTTCAGCCAACCTGATTACCGGGTTGTAGCCGTCATAATGACTGCCTTTAAATACCTTTAAATAAAACAAGTAACACCGATTATATAAGACAAATTTGTGTCCGGAGTTTTGTTGAATGCATCTGATTAGCATTTTACAAAGTAGACTGACCATACAAATATCACGCCCAAAATAAAAAAATCAGCCGCGTATTTTTATTTGTTCTTTAAATTTGAATACCAAAAATGTAACAAGAATAAATTACAGCGAGCATGAAACAAAATATTGTGTTTGAAATATACCGTGAAGGTCGTCACAAAATAATTAAAAATAACGATGGGCCCGCCCATCTTCATCCGATCATCATCTCATCTCAACAGGCACGTAGCCAAGGGGGGGGGGGGGGGGGTCGCCCCCCTCCCCCCTGGAGGCCAGGAGGGCCCTTTTCGGCGCGCGAGGGCCCTTTTCGGCGCGTGCAGGGACCGCTCGAAGCGCGATATCATGGGCTCTTTACCACGCGCAGCGTGGTCTTTAGAGAGGTTAGAGCACTTCAGAGGCCCTTTGGGCCACCAGGGGCCTCTCTGAAAGACCAGAGGGCCCCTTAGACGTTCAAAAGAGCCATGCGCATGTCCGAGGGGCCCCTGGCCAGACCGAAAGGGCCCCTGAACGGGTCAGAGGGCCCCTGAACACGTCTAATGGCCCCTAGCCAGCACATTGGGGCCCATTGGCAGGTCAAGAGGCCCCTGAGCATGTCGTCAGGGCGATAAAGCGGCCAACGCAGTCCCTTACCAGGCCACAAGGGCCCCTGAGCAGGTTGGAGGGCCCCTGGGCATACCAGAGGGCCCGGGGAAGTTAAAAGGGCCCCTGTGCAGGTCAGAGGGGCCCCTGACCAGACCGAAAGGGCCCCTAGGTGGGTCAGAATGGCCCCTGAACGTACCGAATGGGCCCCTAGTCAGCACGAAGGGGCCCAGGGCAGGTCGGAGGTCCCTCGGAGCATGTCGCAAGGTGAGAAAGCAGCCAGCGCAGTCCCTTGCCAGGTCGGAAGGGCCCTTTAGAAAGCTGGAGGACCCCTGGAGAGACCAGAGGGCTCCTGGAAAGTTCAAAGGGCCCCTGTGCAGATCGGAGGGGCCCCTGACCAGACCAAAAGGACCCCTGGGTGGGTAAGAAGGCCCCTGAACATGCCGAATTGGCCCCTAGCCAGCACGGAGGGGCCCCAGGGCAGATCGGAGGGCCCCTTGATCATATCGGCAGAGCGACAAAGCAGCCAGCGCAGTCCGACCAGAAGAGTCACTGAGCTGATCGGAGGGGCTTCTGAGCAAATCAGAGGGGACCCTGGCTAGACCGAAAGGTTCCCTGGGCCGGTCGGAAGGCCCCTTGAACATGCCGGATGCATTTCTAGCCAGACTGGAGGGGCCCCTGTGTAGGTCGGAGGGCCCCCTGAGCAAGTCGGCAGGGCGACAAAGCAGCCAATGCAGCCCCTGGCCAGGTCGGAAGGACCTCTGAACAGGCCGAATGGCCCCTTGACACACAAAGGGGGCTTCTTGGAAGGTCAGAGGAGTCCCTGGTCAGACCGGAAGGGCCAAAAGTACGTAGAGATCCCAGATGAAGATTAAATACAAAGATGACTTAGTCCACGATAAAAATATTAAAAGCGGAGCGTTCGGGTATATTGTAACACACTTCGTCAGGGTGTTACAATATACCTGAAAGCTTCGATTTTTTCCCCTGTAGAGTAAGCCCTCTTTGTATTTTATATATATATATATATATATATATATATATATATATATATATATATATATATATATATATATATATATATATATATATATATATATATATATATATATATATATATATATATATATATATATATATATATATATATATATATATATATATATATATATATATATATATATATATATATATATATATATATATATATATATATATATATATATATATATATATATATATATATATATATATATATATATATATATATATATATATATATATATATATATATATATATATATATATATATATATATATATATATATATATATATATATATATATATATATATATATATATATATATATATATATATATATATATATATATATATATATATATATATATATATATATATATATATATATATATATATATATATATATATATATATATATATATATATATATATATATATATATATATATATATATATATATATATATATATATATATATATATATATATATATATATATATATATATATATATATATATATCACCCACTCCACATCATGTCTTTTCGCTTCGCGGATCGCAGATGAGTTCCTGAACAGGTCGGATTGGCGTTGAAAAGGTCGGACGGGACCCTAGACGACCTGAATGGACTCGGGGCCTTTCAACAGTAAGAATGCAGTTCTCCAGGGAATAAAACTGAAATATTTTGCTCCGCTCCGCGGCGCAATTTAACTACAGATTCAATTGTATGCGGGTTAGGAAAAAACGGCCTGTTTCTCGGCGCATTTATGTGTTATGTTGCTCCTTTCCTATATAATTGGGCAAAATAGTTCACTTTAACACTTTTTACCGCACTTTTAAACGCACAATATAACATTTTTAGAAGTCCGCACCATACGCAATGCGACGCATTGATGAGAAAACATATCCAGGGCATAATACTCAAAATTTTCGCGCCGCTCCGCGGAGCAATTTGTTTAAGAGTTACTGGTCTTGATCTTAAAAATATTCCAAGTTGATATAGCTGATTCCAAATTGGTGTCGCTGGTTCCAAACTTGATATGGCAGTTTGCTAACTCCAGCTCCTAAAAGTTGGTATGACCCATGCCATACCTGTCATACTGCATTTTCCATCCTTGTAACGTGCCTTTTCATCCGTTTTGTTTGTCCCTTTCAACGTTTGGGAAGGGGCCCTTTCAACGCTCGGGAAGGGGCTCTTTCGAGGTGCCCCCCTGGACGAAATCCAGGCTACGTGCCTGCATCTCAATCATCTCATCATCATCTCATCCGAACATCATCATGTGTGGTGTGGAAGAGCATGCCTGAATATATGCTGTTTCGCATTACAGCTGTGTAGTGCGGGACAGCATTTCTAAAGACATGCTGTTCCGCAATACACGTGCACAAGTTGAAACGGAACACACGCAATTCTTTAGGTTCCAATGTATTTGTTGTGTTTAACATGTACCTAATATGACACAATATGACACTGCTTCAGGTGTTGTTTTATTTCTCGTATTTGTGTTAGCCCTAACCGTCCACGGGGGCACTTGTAGAACCACTGGCGTCTTGTTAGCACGTCGAATGCCACATCAGCATACACTTGACAACAATGAAACAGCCGGCGAGCCTTTGCAGCGTGACCGAAACAGTGGCTGTACCGCTCCCAGTTCGCCACTTCATCATTCGCCCCAGACACCGCTGATGGTATGCCGCCACACATCCCGGCGGCCGCCGCTGAGCCTCCCCGGCCGCCTTCCCGGGTCAGGCGGCTTCAGTGCCGCCACAGAGGAACGGGGATAAGGCGAATGTTTGAAGACGCTGGGGAGAAATGTCAGTGTTGGTTGCGAGTGAGAGCTCATGTGTTTAGCGTAAGGAATGAGCAGAAGCGAGGAATATGTGTGGAAGACACTGGTTCCGGTGCGTTGGAATACACGAAAAAGCAGGAAGCACTTCAAGGACATGAATAATCATTATGAGACCTACTGTGTCATGAGGCAAATGCAAAAGTGAATCCTTCTGGTATTACTTTTTAACTGAGGTACTTACATTTGACGCTAAGTAGGACTGGTCGACTGGCGCCGTCGCCCTCCGGATTGGAGGCCTTACAGACGTAGGCACCAGCCGAGTGTCGGCTGACATTACGAACCACCAGGTTACGATCACTGGTGTCCACACGGTCCGAGGTGCCGGCCTCCTGAGAGCCAGGACTCAGCTGTACACCCTGCGGTACAGAGAGAGTCACGGGTGTCCACGCGGTCCGAGGTGCCGGCCTCCTGAGAGCCGGGACTCAGCTGTACACCCTGCGGTACACAGATGACAATAGCACTGTTTTGTACGGATTTTGTTTTGAAGTTCTGTCGCCGACATGTAAGTGGCCTTCTCTTGTAATATGTTGTGAAAAATGCTTAATGAATTTATTTGAAAGTTATGACTGAATTTATTACACAATTTGAGACAGTGAAATATGCTCTGCATCTGCATAGCAGCATGTTGTTGAAATCCGTAGGCATGTAGAATCTGAAACACAAGTATTTGAAAAGAGAATTACTGCAAGCAAGCATTAATTATTAGTTACCCTAATCAGCAGACATGTAGGTGTCTATTGCTTATAAAGAAAGCTACAGTACACCATATCGCTTTTTATAGACAGACGACAGACGATAAAAACAGAAGTATATCTACTCCGGTCTTTCCGTCCAATATGAAACAAAACAGGCAATCAGAGGCCAATTTCACAAAGCAAAAAAGTTTGTAATTACAAAGAATTTCTTTGTTATTACAAATAATTTGTACACATGTTTGTAGTTTGGATTTCACAAAACCCCAGGGCAGTAAATCTCAATTTACTATTTACAAACTAGTTTACAAAGATATTGTTTATAAAAATGTTTGCAATTGCACATGTTCAATTTCTCAAAGGTTGACGGAAGTGAAGAAATGTTTGCAATTACAAACTTGTAATTCCAGTGGGTCAGGGGTTCTGAATTTCAGAAACTGCATTGATAGTTGACGTTGTTTGACTGTCCAGGTTATCTTCTTGGTTAGGTTGTTACGTTGCCGAGGTTGTTAGAGTAATGGTTTAGTTTATACATAGGTAGGTATAGCTGCCAAAACAGTTATTTCCCGAGATATTCGAACAGGGATCTCCAGCTTTGAAGTCCAGTCACAGTGCACCTTACCGATTGCGCTATGATGTGAGGGGGCGACTCCGCGCGGAGAAACCGCATGGAGATATAATTGCAGCGGTCAACGATGTCTCGTGCAATGTACAGTGAACATTCACCCTTTACGACGTAGGAAATCGGCTAGGTTAGGTGAAAAATGGTCGAGAAATTCAACGATCTTTCTTTTGAGAGTTGTTATGTTCAGTCACCCGGTGAATGGCCAAATTCTGTTTACTCTCATTGTTTACCAATATGTATTTTTACGATCAGAGTTTACATTCCGATGAAATGTTAATTAAAATATAATTATCCCTATAACTAATTTTATTTTGAATAAAAAAAATAAACCACAATGTAAATATTTGTTAAATCAATTTGTTAAAGGGAAATAATGACCTTTTTCCCACAAAAATGGAGTTAGCACTTGAAATAGCCAGACGAGACCAAAATATATTGTAAATTCATCACATTTTGCATCAAAACTTTCCTACCGAAAGATATTTCAAGTTAAAGTTGATAAGGGTTCCACACTTTTAACGACCGGTACTTGCAAGTACTTTTGGTCCTCATCAAACTGCGGGCTTTTCCCGTATTGTTTTTTACGCAATGGAGTGGAAAATATATTATGCGTTCTGCTTGTTGTGATTATATGCCCGGCGATCTTCTAAAACTAACAGCGATTGGAAAAAGTGGCAATAAAATCGGAAGCTTATCGATGCACATCAACGGCGGCATAGTTAGTGGTCGCGACCCTCAATTTTTTAAAATCGATTCATTTGTTTTCAACATTAGGAGTATTGTATAATTTGTATGTGGCTGTATATAACACTATGCTTTATATTATCATGAAAAATAATAGTTTTCCCAAAAAAAAACTAACAAACAATAACACAAAACTGGCACTTAAATCGGAAGCTCATCGATGCACATCGACGGCGACCTATTTAGCGTCGGCGATTTGTTTACAAAGTCATTGTCATGCTTCTCGGCGCACTTAACCATTGTGGCGAGTTGTTCCTGATTAGTATACCCAAGTCCCGTAGCAGGCTTTGTTAATGACGTCACTGGTGCCATTCTTGTGTAGCACTGCAAAATATATCTGATTTTGAGTTGAAAGCTAATTGAAGACTTATTCAAATTATTGTTTTTAAGTTTGAATTTTCTTGTTAATCATTATTAAAAGTATTTTATCACTGTATTTCATAGTAGTTGACACTTCAGAAACTTGTGACGTAATAATGTTGTATCCAATATGCATTTCCCTCACCTTTTGCTATTGTGGCGCAGTGCCGAGTGCTTTGCGAATACTAGCTTGCCTGGGGTTCAATTCATTCCGCCCTTATTTTATTCGAGTTGGTATAGTTTGCATGTTGTTGTTATTCATGACTTATACTGATAGTCAGTCATGCATCACGGATGCTTTACGGATTGCTTCACGGATCAGAGCGCTGCTCGAACGCACGCTAGTAGCGCTAGTAGCGCTTTCGTTCTCCATGGCAACCAGGCGTGAGCCAATGAAAAGCCAGAACGTATTCCCGTTCTGGCTTTTGATTGGCTGGCGCCTGGTTGCCATGGATAACGAAAGCGCTACTAGCGCTACTAGCGTGTGTCCGAGCAGCGCTCAGTTTGATCGGAAACGTCACAGAGCCTCCACAAATGCCGCACTCGATGTAAACAATGGTAGGGAAGGACGAATTTGTCAATGACCTTCATGAAGTACACAAGGTACTTGTTTTGTATTTTTGCCAAACTTACAACTTTGAATTTGGGAATAATTTTATTTAATTCTTAAATTTAAATAAAATAACTTTAAAACCATAACGGTAGCCTAAGAAATTGTTGCTAACAAAATCAAAAGGTCATTATTTCCCTTTAACAATCAAAATATTTGTCATTAGCAACAAGTTTAGTACAAACGTTCTTGATTTCAAGGTTTCTGCTCTACTAACATTTGTGTTTACAATTTTCTTTACAATCGGTAATTCATAGGTGGTGGATGTTTGTGAAATGTCTTTTTGCGAGGTTTGCAATATTTTCTTGCGCTTGTAATCGCAAACATGTGTAATTACTAACTTTTTTTGTGAAATTGGCCTCAGTTTGTAGGCGACACACAACCGAAATAAGCCTTCATTCGGCTCGCACATTCTGCGTTCGTTTTTAATTGGATGTTATTACAGCGTACCGGTGCTGTGCAGAGTCAACACCAATCCTGTTTATGCTCGGCGTGCGGTGTGTAATCGGGCTGAAATTAGGTCGTGTTTCCGCTAACTTCGACTGCCCCACGGAGCGCCAGGTGGTATAGACAAAGGTCGGATGGTTCAGTCAAAGTTACGGAAACCAAAGCTGCCGGTAAACGAAATTGCTTGCATGAAATTGAGTTTGGAAAATAAGCGCCCAAGACATATATATTGAGCTCCACGACACAAGTTAAACTCGGTCAATAATTCGGAATGGCTTCAATGACCTTGAACCTTTAGAAGATTTCAAGATGCTCAAACTTTATTCGCGACAATTTGCAGCCTGTGTTCTGGATCAAACTGCAATCTTTTGTTGCAGGTTGCATAGGATGCTCAGTACAATACCACCGTCTCGTTGCATTATGGTGAAGTATAGCGCCGACATTTATTAATGTGTTTTGCTGTACTGTTCTGTATGTATGTGAATACAACTAGTTTGTGTTTTCATTGACAATAAGAATATAATGATTTACGAATTCGTTCGGCTCAGCCCAGCTATTAAAACGTTAGGCTTATGTTTTCAACAGACACATAACATCTGAATCAGTAAAGCATTGGACGCTGCTGTGGTTAAGCATTAACTATCAGAAGACGTGCTTAGGAACTCGTCTAATAAATAGCGCCATGAAGAGCTAGGTGCAGTCAGACATATCACCATAATACCCCAGCCAATCTCACTGGAAATGAGTTCACTGAGCACTTTCAGCAGGACTTTCGCCAGGGGATGACAATGAGCAATGGCTGGTGGGATTGAGACCAGCATATAGCCAAACGCTGCTGAGTCACGATCATGGGCACGACTTCCTTATTTTTAGAATGGTGGAGAAAGATAACTCTAAGCATTAGTTGACTCAAACACCACGTTTGATCTATTGATTGATATCAGTAAGAAAACATCGACAGAAAAGAGAGCGCGACGAAATGAACGCGATGGGACAAAGGCGAAGAAGGCATGAGTTCATGAGATGTTCATAGACACCGTAACGACAGCCTTCCTCGCAAAAACAGAGAACGTCGTAGGACCTGTGATTTGTGATGGTGTTGCAACGCACTCGCCAATGAATCAGTGGCATTGCATTACACAGAGGCCACGCAAAAAATATCGTACCACAACATTCCAGGGCCTCGGCTAAGGAATTCTCACTGGGGGCAATTCGAGAAAAAAATGCGGCTAAGGCATATGGTTAAGCGTACCTATACATAGGTACTATACATTTTAAGTGTGATAATGACAAACATAGGTGTAAAATAGAAATACAATAGTAGAGCATAGAACAATAAATAATGAAGTTGAATAAAAATGATAAATTTAAACACACCCATCATCGAAGGTCCACACCTGTGATGTCGATTTTTGAAAACGATTGGGGGACCGAACAGGAACGGGGCGAAGGGTCCACCGGCGCCATAGCTTTACCAATACAACTAAATCGGTCGAACATTAACACAATTCCTGAAGGAAGATCTAAGCAGCTTATACAAGGGAGAATTTGTTTTAAAGCAGTTCTTAACCCGTGCCCTGCCGGTGCTCGGTGCCAGCTTAGTTGTGCCAGGGGAGGTATCTGACGCCCCCCCCCGAACTCGGCTCCAATGAGGATTAGGCGGAATACAAAATTAATGTCGAAATTATTTCGGTTATTTTGTTTCAGGTCAATATTGAGGTCACTACCAGAGGTCATCAATTGTGTAGTGTATTATCAGCAGAACAACCACAGTCCCAGAGCCCACTTATGGGCTCCGGGCTTGTGGGTGTTTCACACATTACGTCACATAAAAGGTTAACATTGCAAGTTTTAGAAATTGGCTCCAGAGACCACCCCAATTTTCAGCTATACTGTGATAGCTAGGAAGAGGAACAAAGTGTAAATAAAAGAAAAGGTATCGAAGTTGTCATTGCTTTGGTGTACTTCATTTTTAGATCAGGTCAATAGACGAGATAAACGCAGTGCTGTCGATCTCACGTCTCCGTCTGTACAGAGGTGAAAAATGTTCCGACGCGCCAACGCACGTGGGTGTCAGTTGATTGTGTACCGCCGTACCGTGAGTTAGCAAAATGCTGCTGAAGATAACTACGCATCTCAAACTAAATATGTGAAGGGCGAAAAAACATGACAGGATCTCAGTCATCTTCAATTTGGATCAGCATTAGAATATCGGCGTAAAACATCATGCATACACTGTCAAAAATAGTGTGTTTTGATTTAGTGGCAGCGTTCCCCAAGCCAAGATTTACAGCTGAAGAAAACACGGTGACATCGCGGCTGCCCCATGACAAGCCTTATCCGCTTCGCTGTCATGTCGGTAAGTCAGGTGAGACAGCGACAATTATTGCGCGGTGTGTGCCAGTAACGACGCGATTCAAGTACGTTTGCACAGTGAGGTGTCATCCCGGGATTCCCCATGTATCGGCTGCCGAGCGGCTAAGCATTAACGATGACGTCACTGGTGCTCTGGTACAGTCGTGGCCGGCCCCGTCACCGCAGCTGCGCTTTCGAGCGTTTTGCTATTTTTTTAATGATGTTGACGAGCGGCAGTTTTAAGTCGTCGCCGTTAGATAAGTAAGTTAGGTAGTTAGGTTGCAAGTCTATGCTTTTGAAATATTTTGATTTTTTAAAGCTTTTTTAAAGCATATCTTGAACATGACAAAAATGAACAATGACACTTGCAATATTACACCGGGGCCAGGACAGCGTATATTGCACATCAGTCAGACCGGGGCAGCGTATGGCTGTCTCCTCCCTCAGCCGGACTGGGGCAGCGTATGGCCGTCTCGCCCCTCATCATGAATTAAAGGAAATAGTTCACCTTGAAAAAATTTCCAAACCACGATTTGATTATATTTAATACAATTTCTTTTTATATTGTCAAAAATGGCCTTATATCGCGCCGATTCAGGACAGAAGGCCGTACATTATTATCGTGTATCAAAACTATATGCATGCTCTCTGAGTCAGAGTCCTGACGTCACGCGAATTAAAAAAAATGGTTCAGCCAATCAGATTCGAAAGCAGTCGCGTAAGGATAGACTCGCATTAGAGATGTGCCAACCAGCGACCAGCGGTTCGCTTGCTAGTACCAGCTGCAAGCTGATTGGCTGATGATATAGCCTCTGCCCGGGCTAGAACCAGTACAACATTCTTTCGCCAGCACCGCATTCCTTCGCCAAAAAAAATCAAATATATTCGGCTGGAGAGTCTGTTCAGTCAAGCAAACTTGCAGATAGGGTTTTCTAACACGGGCTACAAAACTGCTAACTCAGTTTAAAACTAATGTTGAAGGTGAACTATTTCCTTTAAGGGAGGGATGATTATCCGCGGTAAACGCAATCTTAAATAGGTCCGTACCTTAGGCCCAACTATCCGTATCCCGTTCGAAATATTCGCACCGCACCGAGCCGCGTGCGGGGACAGCCGAGTCGGACCAGAGCACCAGTGATGTCACGCTAATGGTGAGCGATTGGGGCGCTAAAATCCCCGGATGACTCTACCTCTCTTATCCAGCCTTGGTTTACATGTGTTTGACATGGGACAACTGTCAAGAAGACAGTCGGAAAGTGTGAGTGTAAGCCTAATATGAATAGTAAGTTGAAGTGCGTGGATTGTGAGAAGAAACTGCCTCCGTCTAGGAAGCATGCCATTTGCGGCCACACTGCCCGTATGAGAGCGAGATGAGGAACGTCAAACGAAACAGCAAGCTAGTGCACCGCAGGATGGTTTTCAGAGTAAAACAAGGCATTTGGCATATGAGGTGTCATCAGTCATGGAACGCTTGATAAGACCGGAGGCTGACAAGACTGAATCAGGCGGCTACCACCCCCAGGAGGTATGGTCAACTGCTGTAATCCCGGACACATCCTATTCTCAGACTTTTCATGTTATCAGAATGTAAACAATACGTCAGTATCATCTGCATTATGATAGCATGAAAAGTCTGAGATTCGGAGTAGGACGTGTTTGAATATTGGACTTTTACCCTAGATATCAGTGGTTATGCGATTTATGTAATTAATTGTTGTCCTGTTGTGACAATTGCCAGCATCTTGGCTGTACTTGCCAGGTGCTCCTGTTTCATATAAATGCACTTTCAAATGAAGATAATATCAGTTTCAGTACATCCCATTGGTCTAGACATGTCAATATCCCAAGGGGCTTAACTTTTTAATCTTTATTGTTACTGAAAACCATGTGAATAGAAAGATACATTGCAAGCAAGTGCTTTCAACTTACTACTTGCCAACTAAGCTTCATTATAAACAAAAATCACAGGAATTACCTTCCTAATATCTGAATCCAGTATCCCGATAAATCATGTGCTGTGGTGCGGTGGTCAGTAGATAGATACAACTAGCGCTACGTGATCAAAGTGATAGGTGCTCTGATTTAAGCGTAAGCTTATGGACCAATCCTTTTGCTTTGATGGCAACGTGCACCAATGTGTCCATCCTGAATGTCACATATTGTCAAGGCAAATCAATATATGATGATGATGATGGTGATATTAATAGATCATTTAAAAACAAATATCATGGAGGATCCTGGTCAGTGGACAGCGATGATTTTGAATGGGGAAAGGGAGAATTTTCCCCTTTCTTCGTGCAATACAATTTTAGCAAATACCACTTCCCCTCTCATCTTTTTTAAGTATCCCTGATCCTGGATTTTCTTGGAGCTCTATCTGAAGAGCTTGCCAAATTATAGGCCAAATTTTGGATACCTAATGCAATGCCAACATTCTTGATGGATCAAGTATTGTTTCCAAAGTTTAGTGAAATGTATTTGCTGGATCTTGTTATCTTTCCAGGTATCTTGTCGCAATCTCTTTATCTCTATCACATATCAAATTAAATGAAAAATAATGTTTACATATTCAATACTGGCATAAAAACTGTGCCAATGTAAAATGATGTTTGATTCTGAACAATAACATACAATTTGTGGCATACTCAGACCAAAATAGCCACAGCATCCTGCATCTGTATTTGTAGTTCTTGTGGTAAAATATTCAATACTGGCATAAATTCTGTATCAATGTAAAATCATGTTGGATAAAATTATTGCTCTCATATGACCAGAACCAAAAATAATAATGGTAATCTTATTTGTGGAATATTGAATGATGTTTTGATTCTATTACCTACTTCAAATACGCAAAAACATCTATTGTCCAAAACCATTTTGCAGCACCCATGGAAGCAGCAAGTGATGTCATCATGGATGAATATGGAAACATTATTCTTGCATCCTTGTAACAATAGGTACAACAAATATCAGTAGACGATGCAACGTTGCATGGTTCTGGATTACAATTATTCAGACACCACTATCTTCATGTGTAGCACTCTTGTAACAATCACAAAATGTGTTGTGTTTTGAAAATGTGCTGTGTGTTGACACAATGTGCTGCGTGTTGACAAAACATGTTGTATGTTTACCAAATGTACCAGAGTGACGATTTTTATCAATATTGTTAGTCACCGAGGCGTGATAAAAACTTGATTTTTAGAGTAATTGGCCGAAATAGGGGTATATGAATAGGGGTTAAGGAATAGGGGTTACCTTTTTATTTCCCGAAAAAGAGCGCGAAAAATGGAAGTGAGTTAGCCTGGCTCTTTGTCGGTGTCAGACTCGATGTTTTTTCACCTCTGCGTCTGTCATTAAGAGTTATTGGAAGGAAGTGGTGGTACCTGAGGTTACCTCAGGTAACCCCAGCTGAACAGCTGACCTTGTCAAGGTCACTAATACAAATTGTGCTTGAGTCATCAATAATGAGCTAAAATAACATGTCATTGAAACAATCGTCTGCTCTAATGTGTTTCTCCTAAAAGAGGAAGCATTTACATATTTCCCGTTGACTTACATTGGGGAGGTCACGAGATCGACCTGACCTCAGCTGACCGATATACAAAATCCGAGATAGCAAAATTGTAGGTACTTATGGCCTGATTAAATCATGTAAGTGTCACATCGCTCAGTCAAACACTGTGGCTGTGGTTCGACCACACACTTCTTTGGAGGTGGAGCCACTTTACGTGGCCTGGTGACCTCACCTGAGATGACTTTAGTCATTTTTTTAAAACTTAAGCGCAATTCATGCCGGAACAGCTGTGTCAGAAACGGTGGTTTGTTTGGAAACGGTGGTTGTGTCAGAAAAAATAGGGGGCGTCCCAACCCATCCTGCCCTCAAACGCGCCACCCTCGGCTCGGCACAACACCACTTTGTTTGCAAAAGAAAACGAAGTCAGACGAGTTTTGAGACAGTCCTTCAAACCGACGTTTTTGGACTTCTGCATGCGCCAGTGGGTCAAGGGCTCAATTAGAGCTATCATATCCCTTACACAATAAAACAAAAACATTAGTTAATCACTTTGTGAGACGTTTCATTTTCGAATAAAAAACTATTTCATTAATAAATTAGCCGGTGCAATTAGTAATCCTCATCGAATTATCGTATTAATCAGTGCAGATCCAACCCATGCAATAGGTATTCCTTGCAATGGAAAATATAATCCCTTGGAATGGAAAACGAGGCACCAAAACTAAAACTAGTTGTTACCTGGTTGTTTCCGTTGATTGCTGATTACTGTACAACTCATCTCACATATTACGGTTAGTCGCTAATAACTGAAATAATTGTTATTGGTTTTGAACGTTTTTTTAACTTTCGAATGACCACGAATACCACGTCAACGTGGCATATTGCTTTCGAAACGAAATACACGAAACTCGGGCCGTCGTCCTACCAAGCATCGGGATGATATCGGCTCAACGTCGGCATGTTTTCGAGAGACCCATTCATTATCGGTCGTGTCGGCTAAATGCTGATACACAGCCCTAAATATATTCGTCGGATATGCGGTGAAATCGGTATTCAATCGAAATATGGCTGTGGGGATCGAGGGCCACCCCAGAGAAGACAAACAGTTAAAACTTCACAAAGGAGCGAAACATTGCTTCGCCGATATTCCCCCGGTTTTGTCGTGTGATGTGATGAAGGTGGTTTTGGGGTAGTCTATGTTTCTAGAACCAACGAATTCATCAGAAGCTTGGTTTCCACGGATCACCGTGGCTGAAACCATGGTATATGTCAGATGCCTGATCTAAGGTCAGAAACAAGGGAGAACCCAGAACGGCAAAAAAAAGTTGTTTGGCAGATAAATCCCCCAAAAGTATCCAACAATAAAATAAACTCATCGGATTTTTCTTTTTTATGGGTGAATGGGTGATTTAATTCTTTCTTTTAATTAATTCTTCTTTCGTAAAGGTTCCTTGGTCAATTAGAAAATACGTCATTTTTGTGCTGATTTCAGGCGGTTTTGGCGCTTTGGCCTTTTGGCCCCCTTGGATCCGCCATTGGCCAGAAAACATTGAGGGAGTCGAAAGCATCTTCGTGGGGCCAAACTCAACATATGGAGGCCGAGGGCCACCCCAAACGTATATAAATCCACACCTGTGGTCCACGCCAATTTCGAACCGACGCGACGAGGGGCAGGTATCCGACCTCAAGATCTCAAAACTACGCTAGGTAGTTCTAAACGGCGTTTTATTGGTTTTAAGTTGAAAGCATGCTTCAGTGACACTTGTATCTACTTTACAGACCGTACAACCGTATGTTACCTACGAATTTTGCTCCCACTTGAGTGACACAATTTAGTTACTGGGGAGGGAACCAGCAGTCACTGCGGGGGCATTTACCCCACCCACCCCCCATCCCAGTTAACATGTTATCCGAGGCCATGCAGTAAAGTAAAAAAAAGCACGTCGGGTGACTGCATTTTTTTTAAAGGCTAGTGATGCATCATTTGTAGTATTCTAGTGCCCGCTCGCGTCGAATTAACTCATTTTCACTGGGGGGGGGGGAAATTGGTTCCACTGGGGGGCAATTCCCTCCACGGGGGGGGGGACAATTCCCCCCCCCCCAGTTAACATGTTATCCGAGGCCCTGCAACATTCACATCCTGAATCCGTGTGATGATGACGCAACGCCCACATCGCACTGCTATCATACTATGACCAGGCAGGGCTAACGTGATAGTTGATCGCACACCATTAGACGACCCGTGTCGGTGCACTGAACCCCGATAGCAGAGGATGCGTGACGCTCAACACTCACATCGCACTGCTATCATACTATGACCAGGCAGGGCTAACGTGATAGTTGATCGCACACCATTAGACGACCCGTGTCGTGGCACTGAACCCCGATAGCAGAGGATGCGTGACGCTCAACACTCACATCGCACTGCTATCATACTATGACCAGGCAGGGCTAACGTGATAGTTGATCGCACACCATTAGACGACCCGTGGCGCGGCACTGAACCCCGATAGCAGAGGATGCGTGACGCTCAACACTCACATCGTGAAACCAGAGCACGCTGTAGGCCGCTGGGTTGGCCGAGATGGAGCAGTCAAAGTAGACGTCGGCGCCCTCCTTGATGTCGTCCGCCTTCAGTGCCGATCCCAGCTGCAGTGATACCACTGGCGCATCTATTGAAGGAACGTCACAGGTCAGGCTGCATTCAGTGCCGCACCTACGCGTAGTGTTCGCCTAAGTTCGTATATAAATGTCATAGTTCTTCAAATCGTAAGCACAGCCACGTTAGTTGGCTCATGGTGTTTTCTTTATGCACATATATTTTGCTATACTAACGGATGAAACGACACTCATACAGTATTAATTAAGTCCAGTGTTGCCTAATGTACTACCACTCAGGTCACTAATGACAAGTTACCATCAGCCTAATTGCTGCTAAAAAGACGGACCCTCCACCTTGAATTGTATAACGGTTCGGGTCGCCACCAGTTCTGTACCGCGCCCGCAGGGTCGCCACCAGTTCTGTACCGCGCCCGCAGGTTCGTCACCAGTTCTGTACCGCGCCCGCAGGTTCGCCACCAGTTCTGTACCGCGCCCGCAGGGTCGCCACCAGTTCTGTACCGCGCCCGCAGGTTCGCCACCAGTTCTGTACCGCGCCCGCAGGTTCGCCACCAGTTCTGTATCGCGCCCGCAGGGTCGCCACCAGTTCTGTACCGCGCCCGCAGGTTCGCCACCAGTTCTGTACCGCGCCCGCAGGGTCGCCACCAGTTCTGTACCGCGCCCGCAGGTTCGCCACCAGTTCTGTACCGCGCCCGCAGGGTCGCCACCAGTTCTGTACCGCGCCCGCAGGTTCGCCACCAGTTCTGTACCGCGCCCGCAGGGTCGCCACCAGTTCTGTACCGCGCCCGCAGGTTCGCCACCAGTTCTGTACCGCGCCCGCAGGGTCGCCACCAGTTCTGTACCGCGCCCGCAGGGTCGCCACCAGTTCTGTACCGCGCCCGCAGGGTCGCCACCAGTTCTGTACCGCGCCCGCAGGGTCGCCACCAGTTCTGTACCGCGCCCGCAGGTTCGCCACCAGTTATGTACC
>JAXIVJ010011658.1:0-2500 GCA_036785665.1 Chirona hameri | reverse complement strand
ACAATAGCTATTAGATGAATAACACGTGCATTACATAAATCAAACACGTGCTACGTTCATTATTGGGAGAGTTGATGTGTCATTGAGACCGAATTGTTGAAACATCAAACAAATATTAAGCATACAGGCTTTACCGTTTGTCCAAATTGTACTATGATTGCCCTATTTTGGCTTCTTAGACTCAACAACTATGGGTGGGTAATATTCCTTAAAGTGCGCAGTTGACAATGTTTCATACTTTTATGAAATGTTAAAAGCATCCCTCCAAACGATATTATGTTGTAGAAAATGATCGTTTTTGACATGCTGGATGACATGATACTGAGCCGTTATAATGACATAATACCGAGCCGTACAAATTAAAGCGGGCCTGCCTTCGTCATACTTCATTACCCTCTTCATTTCCATTTACCTGTGTTCATTACTCATTTCTGCACTGCTGGTGTTGCATTGTTAAACTGTTCCCCGTCACTACCTCCGCCTTACCCACGTTCACAGGACGAATAGGCGTCAGAAGTGGTGTTGCAGGGGTGGCAGCCCCGCCATACCAACCTTGGAACTGGTGTGGCGGTGCCACACCAACTTTCCAGTCGCCCATATACGTACACTCGGTCTCCGAAATCCAAGCAAATGTATGTACGAACTAGATTTGTAGATGGCATGGTAGCCTTAGATTCTGCCGGGAATCCATTTATTTACGTTGTTTCTAACCTGAGTCAGGTATTTCCCGGTTTCAACGATCATTACTACTAAAAAATCACATGAGTCCTTGTTATAGGTACACGAGCTTGTGCGCTGCCGCGAAAGAAGCGTCGTGACATTTTCAGTTTATGTTGGACCTTACTGATGGTATGATGGTCTGATGGTTTACCCTGATGGTTTGATCGTTTTTCCTGGAGTTCTCATCGTCTGATATGGCTTACCCTTATGGTTTGACGACGTGTATTATGGTCTGATAGTTACCTAATCATGACCACTGGTGGCGGAACGAGGGGGGGGGGGTGCACCGGGGTACGGTGCCCCCTAAAACTGGGAAATTAATACACTAACCCTACGTCGTTGACTGGAAATAAATGGCTCAGAATGGGGCTGGTGTCCCCCTTAACTGACAACTTTCCGCCGCTCCTGCTCATGATCGTTGGAGAGGACATATTCCCAGCAAACACGCCCAAGTGGGGCCCAAGTGGGGCCCCAGTGGGGCCCAAGTGGGATTTTGGTGGGCAAGGTGGACTAAGCTGGGTAGTGTGCTGGGCAAGGAGGCCTGAAAGTGGGCCCCACATGGGATGCCCAAGATTAAAATTATAATTGTAATACATTTTTTTAATGAATTAACTTCACCAAAATAGTCTGCCTTCTTGTAAACAAATTTTAGGATAAAAATTTGATTGGTGGGTTTATGCTGGACCAGTGTTCTGAAAACCATAAATTTGAGTGGAAAATGACACCTAAATGAAATATTTTTCACCTCGCAAAAAAAAATTCGTTAAGCCGGGTTTTCACCTCTCGTAGTCATGCATTCGAATGTCAGGTGAGCATTGTGTGAATCAACACCATTATTTAAACCGATGTTTAATTTATATATAGATACCTACATGTCATTTTAAATAAAAGACAGCAGACTTCAAAAACACATGGAATACCGTGAACAAACATGCATAAATACTTGGTTACCTTGGCAGAGGAATATCGTGAAAATACGTTGTGTTACATACGGTTCGCAATTTAGTAGCCTCGTAAAAAGTGAGGTAAAAACTAGGTCGATTGACACACTGGTGGATCTTAACACCAATACCATAATCAACCGATCGGCCGCAGAAATGGGTTCCTAAAATTGTTAGAGCAATCGATTATCTATGTTTTTGCGAACATCCATCAACTATTTTCGCCGAAATCTGGATTAAAATGCTGCAATGGATTAAAATGCTGCTGCCGGAATATATGTAATGGATTCAAATACTGCTCTGTCGGGTTAAACGGAGATACTCACCTTTTGTATTTTGTTTACAACAATTTATTTGGCTACCGTTATGGTATTAAAATTAAGTGATCTAAATTTAAGAATTAAATACAATTATTCCCTAATTCAAAGTGGGAAGTTTGGAACAATTAATGATCGGTATTTTCCCTCCACTATTGGAAAGCGCAACAACGCTTTTGCATCAATCTGTTCAACGTTGTTGAATGGGCACTTATAAACAAATCGCCGACACTAAATAGGTCGCCGTCCGTCGCAAGCTAAACTGCCGATTTCAATGCACTTTTTCAAATGATTGCTGATTGTTCATAAAAGTTCAGTACATATTCGCAAAAGATAGAGTGCAGGAAACATATTGCATACCTTCATGATAAATAACAATGCGTAGGGAGGCTAATTTACTGAATTCGTTACCGAGTACTTGCCGACCGATATAAGCGTGGATCGCTTATCGGTATGAAACTGCCAATATCTTTCGGTAGGAATGTTTATATCCAAAATGTGATAATTTACATCATATTGTGG
>JAXIVJ010011657.1:0-42924 GCA_036785665.1 Chirona hameri | reverse complement strand
TATATATATATATATATATATATATATATATATATATATATATATATATATATATATATATATATATATATATATATATATATATATATATATATATATATATATATATATATATATATATATATATATATATATATATATATATATATATATATATATATATATATATATATATATATATATATATATATATATTTATATATATATATATATATATATATTTATATATATATATATATATATATATATATATATATATATATATATATATATATATATATATATATATATATATATATATATATATATATATATATATATATATATATATATATATATATATATATATATATATATATATATATATATATATATATATATATATATATATATATATATATATATATATATATATATATATATATATATATATATATATATATATATATATATATATATATATATATATATATATATATATATATATATATATATATATATATATATATATATATATATATATATATATATATATATATATATATACATATACATATATGTTAAGTGTTAAGATAATACATGTTAAAGGGAGTGTGCCTACTCACATCGCTTAGTTGGGGTTATTGACACTGGTCTATAGAACACAATTTTCTGAATTGAACCATTACTTCATTTCTCCAGATTCACCCTAGTTGCTGAGATATTCAAAGACTCCAGGAATTTGCTTGGGAGCAAAAAGTTATCGGGTAGACTCCAGATGGCTTCCCACTACTAAAAGCACTGCAACTATCGATTACACTGCTGGCATATTGTTATCACCGGCCAATAGGAATTCGAACAAACAGCTCGTGCGCGCTGATAGCAGCTGCCGAACAATAGAGCCTGGGCGGCCATCATACTTGCATGCATCATGTTTGTCTTAGGTGCGTCGTTCACGTAACAATGTGTTACCTCTGATTACCTTCACCATAGTGGGAATCGTTTTTTCGATATCGAAACGAAAAATAATCGAAAACAATATATAAGTGAAAATTCAACTAAAGGGGCTCCAGATGTGAATTTCATCGTATCCAACCATCACAACAATAGCTACTTATCGAAGGAAAAATAATTTTGACAGTTCACAACAGTAGGCACACTCCCTTTAAGTGACTTTCAGAGATAAAAAATATCACCATCGTTTTCAGCAGCACTTACTTCATATTTTGTACTACAACCAGCGTATATTTGACAACTTTCAGAAAGGTGAAACATGCCCTTTAACCCTCGCCCGAGTAGAGCGGGAGGGGGGGGGGGGTGGATGCCACCCCCTCGGTTTTTCTGGAATAACTCGCGTAATTTCCAACCGATTGCAATGAAACTTTCAGTACCCTACTTTTTAAAATGTTATACATGCTCTGCAAGTTTTGAATTTCTAACCCACATGACCCGTGACCTATGACCTGTTTCTCAAGGTCATGTCAGGCGCAACTGGCGTCCCGCAGTATCGATGCTTGTAACTTGTGCCGTTTCCGAGTGTTTTTGGTCAGGAGCATATGCACAGATGTTTCCAGGTGACAGTTGTGGTTTCCACTGAGATTTTGACCACGATTGACCTTTTCAGAGGTCAACTGAGGTCATTGACCTCCGATAACCTCAGATTACTTGTTTGGGCTTCTGGCGGTTTCTAGGACATTTTCTGACGCTGATTTCAAATTTGGAATCCATTTTACATAATGATATGTTCCACTGGGGGTCATGCGCTTCCACAGGTCAACCGAGGTCACTGACCTCAGATGCCCTGACATGACCTTTTTGGAATTTGGCAGTTTTTAGGACATTTTTGACGCTGATTACGAATTTGGCACCCATTAAACATTATGATATGCTCATTCACGATTCTAGCTCGATAAAATTCAATGTATATGCATTTACAATTTGGATGACCTTTTGGTCATTGACATTACCTCAGAGGTCACCTAATGACTCAAAACCTTATAATCGGATATCAACGGCTTCCTCTCGTCACAAGCAACACGCTCGTCTTTGAATCGAAGCTCTAGCTCAATTAGGGGCGAAACGCTAAGGGGGGGGGTCGTACCAACCCCCTACACGTAGTGATTTTGCCCTACCCGGGCGAGGGTTAACTCTCGCCCTACGGGAGCTTTTTTCACCTTCGCCCTACGGGGGGGGGGGGGCGGCCTGACAGTCCCCCTGTTAACTTCCAAACCAAGCAACTTAGAGCAATGCGGTAAGAACCAGCATGTTGCCTGTCATGAGAGCAATCTAACAGTATGCGATTTTTAGGTCTCAGGTCAACGGGTGACCTTCCAGGTCAAGTGAATGACCTCGGATTTACCACGTCCAGAACATGATTTTGCTCTTCAGAAAACCTCAAAATTAGAAATTGATAAATGTAAATAAATAGGAATGTTTCTAGACCAGTTTTGGCTCAGAAATATAAAAAAGTAATTATTTGTTCGTATCTTGTCCAATTTTTTTTTAAAGTTATTAAAAAAAATGACGTCATCAGTTTCTTACACTTGGAAGCCATCGCTCAGTCAAAAATGAAGATATTGCTTCGAAATTTGGTATGAGTTTTGTCCATACTCAGGTCTCTCACATATATTCCGGTGTTTTAATATCTTTGAAAATTTTGATTTTGTGGGGATTTTTCCTTTTTTTTATTTTAGGGGTAAAAAAAAAATTGTGAAAATCCGAGATTGCCATTTTAAAGAGAATGCCATTTTGTATCTTTGGTGAATTGAGTTTGCAATTTGCTTTTAAACTCTGTTTTATACGATTTTTCAAATATTTCTCATTTTTTTACCAACATGCTTTTTACCAACATTTATGCTTCTATCCTCTTTTTGTCAAAAGGAGGATAGAAGCATAGACAAAATATGGAACCTTCTGCCAGAAAATGGGTACAATGAGGGGATTCTCAGGAGACTGCTAAGAGAATTTCAGCGATCTAGGATCAGGGCAGGGAGGGGGAGGGGCAAGAAAAGAAGTAAGGGGAGGGAGGACCGGCAAAAAGAAAAGGCGGATACAGGTGACGGTTTCCTAACCCTACCATATATAGATGAACAGCTCCTATGGAAAGTAAAAAATTTCATTAAAAGGTCAAAATTCCGAGTACGTTTAGCCTGGAAGAACGACAACAAACTGAAAAAATCACTAGTTAAATCTTCTATTTGTAAACCCAGCTGTCCAGGGGGGGGGGGGCGCAGATGCCATCTTTGCAGGTCAGGCTTCAAAGGTGATTGCACCCCAAAAAAAAACGTTTTATATGAGATCCGCTGTAAGCGATGCAGACAACAGGGGAGGGGAGGATCCTATGTGGGGGAATCCATGCGTCCAGTCCGACTACGCTACAACGAACATCGACGCGACGCCATAAACAAAACCGCCAACACCCCTTTTGGAGATCATATCTTAAACGTGCACCATCAAGACGATATTCTTACCGACCCAGATTTTCTAGATTTAAAAATCCTTTACAGAGCCCAGGATCACCCAGATATTGCTGAAAGTATTATGATTAGGGGAGTGACGCCTTCATTAAATACCCAGGGATCCTCATGGTCAATTATGCGTGATGGATAATGCTTACATTGAAAGAACAGTGCAGAGTTATAGATGTGATTGTGTCGTATGTATATCGGATAGAAAGCAGGAGGATAGTATGATTTGTGGTGATAGTGTATGAGCTTCAGCTTCGGAGAGTGTAGGGTATGAACTTCAGTTATGATTGCGTTTACTTATGAATGTACATACATTAGGGGGGGGGGGGATGTGATGTGTTGTATAAGTGCCTATATTAGAAAGGTGTGCTTATTGCGTCTGTTTGCGTATGACTGGGACTTTACCTAGATGTATGATTAGCTAAGGAGTGAAAAATCGCCGACCCGTAGAGGAGGTAGTTGCGAAAAATGCTATCACGAGAATTACCTGAAAATGTTTCAAACTCGGCGACGAATTCGATGCACATATTTTGTATCATTGTCATTCATGTAAACATTGTATTCACTCATATGTAATTTCGACAAAGGCCTGTGGCCGAAATATAAATAAAGTCTATCAGTAATTTAACGTTTTTATACATCGAGGTTAAGGTCCCTAATGGTTTTAATAATAACAAAAATGTTCCTCGCAGCAGCTCTAACCAATTTATATAACAACATTTTAATACCATAACGGTAACCAAATAAGTTGTTAATAACAAAATCAAGAGGTGATTATCTCCCTTTAACCCTCGCCAGTGCAGGGGGGGGGGGGCACCCCCCCCCCCCTCGTTTTTTTCTCGGGAATAACTCGCGTAGATATCAACCGATTGCGATGCAACTTTCAGTACCCTACTTGTGAACAATTTGACACATTCTGAAATTTTTGGGTTGTAGGTGACATGACCCCTGACCTTTGACCTGTTTCTCAAGGTCATGTCAGGCGCAACTGGCGTCCGTAGTATTGATCTTTGTAACTTGTGCAGTTTCATAGTGTTTGTTGTTCAGGAGCATATGCACAGGTGTTTCCAGGTGACAGTTGTGGTTTCCCTTGAGATTGTGACCTCCGATGACCTGAAATAACTTTTTTGGCTTCTGGCAGTTTCTAGGACATTTTGTGACGCTGATTTCAAATATGGGATCCATTTTACATAATTGTATGTTCCACTGGGGTCATGCACCTCCACAGGTCAACCGAGGTCACTGACCTCAAATGACCTGACATGACCTTTTTGGAATTTGGCAGTTTCTAGGACATTTTGTGATGCTGATTTCAAATTTGGCCCCCATTTAGCATAATTATATGCTCATTCGCGATTCTAGCTCGATTAAATTCAATTTATACGCATTTACAATTTGGTTGAATTTTGGGTCATTGAATAACCTCAGAGGTCACCTAATGACCTAGGACATTAAAATCAGGTATCAATGGAATCCTCTCGTGACAAGCAACACGCTCGTTTTTTTATCGAAGCTATAGCCCAATTAGGGGCGAAACGCTAGGGGGGTTGTACCCCCCCCCCCCCCCCCCCCTGCACGGTCACGCACTGATCGGACGCTGCACGGGCGAGGGTAACACGAGCCCTGGAAGGGGGGGGGGGGGAGGGGCGAAATCCGCCCCCCCCCCCCTCCGGTTTTTCGAGGATAGCGCAAAAACGGCGTCGCGCAGCGCCACCGTTTTTTTTGCATACCTGTTCGGAAATGAACTACCCACATTATGTCAAATTCTTGAGCTCGGGTCATCTCAGGTCAGGTCACCAGACCAGGTCACGTGATGACCCCAAACGTTTGCGGTAGTACCGCAGCCAGTTTTAAGCCAATCGGTTTCAATCTTGCAGGATTTTATAAGGTGATAGATACATACAATTTGTTTATCTCGATTTTGTTTTATATCGGTGACCTAAGGTCAGGTCAATTTCGTGACCGCCAACACTGTCTTGTCAATAACTATCGACATAATGCAGATAGATAAGTGAAAACTGTACCAATGTGTTTGTCTCGTCGAGTCACGTCTCCCAATATGCAACATGACCTACTTGGGTCACCACTTGACCTTGACCTGAGTCCAAATTTCTCAGTTGACCTAACCTAGTCCAGATCAATATGATTCGAAGCGCCTTGACGAGACAAACACGATGGCAAACGTAATGCTTTATCTTGATAAGGTAAAAAGTTATTTGCGAAAAAACATTTTTGCCAAAAAATAAAAATTTTGACATTTGATGACCTCTGGAGCCTAAACTATTGACCTGAACTCAAATCTGAAGACGTCTTGGCGATTGCATTTTTTCAAGAGCTTTCCATTGTTGTTGTTTTTTCGTTTGTTCCTAGGTATCATACATAGTTCATGTGATATCTGGGGATTTCTGGAGCGAAGTCCTAAAACTGGAAAATCTGACCTTTGATGACCTCTGGTGACCTAAATATTAACCTGATCTAAAAAAAGACAGATATACTTTCGATACAGCTCGTCTCCGAGCTATCTAACGCCGTTTTCCACTTGTCTCTACGTTGCGTGCTTTTCTTCAAGATCTTAGGGGCGAAATCCCCCCCCCCCCCCCCTCCAGGGCGTGTAATTCTCAGAGGCCTCCAGGGCGCGTGTTAAGCAATGTGGAGTTGGATGGGAGCCTCTAAATGGCAAGCACATAGGTACATAATGTGCTAAGCAGGAGAAAATAATTGATTTTTTGGGGGGCAAGAAAACCTTCATCTATCATGATCATATGCATACCCTCCATATTTATAACAAACCTCAGAATCATTGTGTAGGAGCCAGAACTCAGGAATGTCAACAAAATAATTGGGAGAAAATATGGGCCAGCAAAGGTGATTCAGTACCTAGCACAAAATATTGTCAGGTTGTTGGACAGGATAAATTTCCTGGAAGGGAGGCAGTTTGGAGCTTAATTTGTTCAGCTTGACCTGTGCAAATTGCATCACAGCAGAGGTGGCCACTGGAGAAAAGGCAGCGTCTTTTCCTGAGACAGTGGGAGTGGAAACGGTGCATGCTGGCCAATATCCCTGACCCCAGACTTCTTCAGTAGCTACTGAAAAACGGTTCATTGGTGAAGAAGGTGCCATGACTATTTATAACATGATGTAGGTCCAATACACAAAACATACAAACTATGACCAAGTCCTACTTAAGACAAAAACTAGATGCCTACCCACCTGTAGTTTTCAATTTTGGCTTTCTTCACATATGGATCATTCATTTGTCTTATAAGCCATTCTTGGGAGCTTTTTCCTCTTCCTTTGAGATTGTTTGGAATTTGTTTTAGAAAATATGATGAAGAAGAAAATTGCCTGCAGCTACTGTAAAATATTTGACTTGCCATCACAACAAAACTTGCCATGAACTTCCATGCATGAGCAAATCTGGAAGGCAGTGATTATGTAAAGAAGTGTGAAGTCTCAGCAACGAATCCTTAACACCATGGTAACTTGAACACTTGCTTTAAAACACAAATAAGTTCAAGGACCAGGGTTCAACCCCCTGTGATCATGATGTGCTGGGGTTTAAAGAAAACTAGTCCCTTTCATAATAGCCCTACCAGGAATTGTGTGTGGATAGCATGTGGGCCCACTGTGGCTGCATGAGGCCCTCATGCGGCCAGAGTGGGCCCACATGCTATCCACACACAATTCCTGGTAGGGAGGGGGTTTTAACTGAGATGGCAAATTTGAAGGCCATGTCAAGAAATGACTCACTGCATACTCTGGTTGTAAAGACTCTCCTGCCAAATATATTTGATGTTTCATCCTATCATTCTGTGTCATTAACAAAAAAATAAGTGCTGTGTCAAAAAGCTTCACATGGAAGCATGTGATGATGATGATGAGTTTCGGAGGTATGGCCTTTGTAACAGCACCTCCTTGAGTCCCTACTTGTCTACGTCTTGTCTGTCATTAGTCATTTGTCTGGAGCATTTTCACTTGTTTTTCTCTAGTTTTCCACATTTTGAATAGTATTTCCTTTTTATCTTCAATATCTTAGGGCAGCCTTTGCAGTATACCCAATTTTGCATACAGGGCCTCCTTGATGCTCTGATTCAGAAAATATGCCTCTATAGGGTGGGATTTTTTGTCGTTTATGAGTTACAGCCATGCGCTTGAGCACAGCGTCGACGAAGAAGCTGGGCACCACCAGTGACATCATCTGGCAGGTCCGCAGAGTTCAATGTCAAATCGCTTGTCCTTAACTGGTTATAGGGCCTTAAGTATACCTATACGCCTTGTGTATATACATTCCCTCTGTTTGTAACATGTAAGCTGCCTCAGACGCAAGAGCTTATTTTGTATCAACAGCACCAGGTTAGCTGCCTCCTTGCGGCAGCTAAATTATATGCGCTGAATAATCCCCACAAAATTGTTACCTCCTCAGAAAACAACTCAACCTAAATTATTTTTGAAAGACTATTCACTGGACATTTACAAGGTTAAAGTGGTTTCAGCTTGTGAAAAAAACATTGAAGTTTTGGGTAATGACCTGTTCTTTGTGATAAATAAGCAATTATCTTATAATAAAAACATGCTGGTACAATTTTTGCTACCTCCTCAGAATAACAATAGATTACAGAACAAATCTTCCAACTTGTAAAAACCAAAATAAGCCACATAAATGATAACATTACTTGGTAAATAATGCAAGTTGTTTGCATATAGTTTGTCAAGCGATAACAGTCTTCAAATATGATTTAATGTCTGCAAAATGTATAACAGCTGATAAGTATCACAGTGCACAAAGCAGGTCAAAATGGACCTGTTTACATGATGCAAGGCAAAAAATCACCTAAAATACAGGAATGGATATTTTCATCAAAAATGATACCAAAGCTTCTCAACAACACTACACAACACCAATATATATATATACAACTACACAACATCAGTAGGTATATATCACCTTGCACAACACTATGCAGGGGGCTCACATATATATTTTGTATTATTTTATCTACCGTGGGGGCTCACTCCCAGAGTACTTATATAGGGGGGTGTCATGGCTATCTCCGTAACTTGTCCACCCTGTCCCATGGCGTCACTTTCCAGCTCGATTTCCACCAATGGGGTGGCCGAATCGGGAGAAGCGTATTTCCTTTCGTAGACCGTCTCGTGGCACTTCTCGGTCTACCAAAAGAATTACGCCTTCGACCGGCGCGGCCGCCATGTTTATTTACGGTGGCGCATTCGTCACTCAACGATCTTCAACATAATTGTAGGTGAAACAAATGTAATCCAGATGTAAAAATACTTTCACCTGATAGATACTACTACAAAGTATCCTCAAGTCACCTTACTTCATCAACAACCAGGTGAAATAATACAAAATTCGCACTTCAACCAAAAACATCATCCAGCGACAGTAACTCTGTGGCCAAAATCCAAACATTGCCTTATATGGGCATGGGCCTCGCTCGGTTGCATGCCTCGCTTTGACATAGTCTAGCGGCTCACCCTTGCAATTTAGGAGAAAATGTCCCAAAAGCGAGCTGTAGAGGACATTTCAATATATCATGTAGTGCTCAATTGATCCCTCTGGCACCTAAGGTATGCAAATGGTAGGACATGGTAGGACGAAAGTAGGCCGATTTAACACTATTTGAATAGGGAGCGTGTGACGTCGCGTGCCCGTGACATCACGCATTTCGCTGCCTACTCCGGACGGGTCTACCTTTGTGTTAATTAATAATTCCATTGTAAATACATTCCACTAACTAACCAGAAAATGGAACATAAAGCGACACACAGACCAATAAATACCGCCGTCGGTGACGAATGAATGCCACCAGGGTAATAGACAACGAATGCCACTGCACGGGGTGAATGCAAAGGCCGTACAAATCCGGGGGGAGAGGGGTCCAAAGTCCATATGGCAGCACGTCGTACATTTTCCTACTAGGCCATAGGGTTCCATGTTAAAAAAACATTTTACGGGCCCACGGCTTTTTTTACCTGCAACCGATACGACAATAAAAAGTAGCTAGAAATGAAGCGTGAACATTTTTCTTTCGATTTCCGGGTTCAAAAGTGTACGCCGTGAGGTTCGTTTTCGAGCTATTAAGCATATCGTGAACCCATGCAGATCGAGCGTTGGCCAAGCGCGGGTTCGAATCCCGCTGCAGACAACAATTTTTCAATTCGACAGAATGAGGAAACGACGTGAATAGTCACTAACTGTGGCCTTTTTGAAATATTATATTATTGCTAATTATCTCATGATATCAACTAAATAATAATGTATTATATATTCATTAATGCATTTATTATTTAGTTATTATCATGTGAAAAGACCATTAGTAATGCAATAATATTAAATATAGGTATCGTACGTGATTAGGAATATCATTTTTTAGGGAACATACTGTGGCAAAATATCCGATCTAGACATCAGTATTCTTGATTTGCACTATATATTATATATATATATAGAGAGAGAGAGAGACAGAGACAGAGACAGAGACAGAGACAGAGACAGAGACAGAGACAGAGACAGAGACAGAGACAGAGACAGAGACAGAGACAGAGACAGAGACAGAGACAGAGACAGAGACAGAGACAGAGACAGAGACAGAGACAGAGACAGAGACAGAGACAGAGACAGAGACAGAGACAGAGACAGAGACAGAGACAGAGACAGAGACAGAGACAGAGACAGAGACAGAGACAGAGACAGAGACAGAGACAGAGACAGAGACAGAGACAGAGACAGAGACAGAGACAGAGACAGAGACAGAGACAGAGACAGAGACAGAGACAGAGACAGAGACAGAGACAGAGACAGAGACATATATATATATATATATATATATATATATATATATATATATATATATATATATATATATGTATTGTCAATATATACATATATGGATGAAATTCAAGCATGCTTATGACTAGATCAGGATAAATACTACAGCAGAGCACATACAAATGTGATATTTAAAATCACTAGCGGATCCAGGGGAAGGGGGCATGGCGGTCATGCCCCCCCCCCCCCCACACACACAAAAAAAACTGGAATCGGAGCAAAATTAACCACCGTTCTGGATCCGCCAATGTTTAAAATCATGTGCAATGCCTTTATAATGAGATCAATCACATATATGATATATCCCCCAGGCCCGAAACCACCGTTCTGGATCTGCCAATGTTTAAAATCACGTGTAATGCCTTTATAATGAGATCAATCACATATATTTCATATAACACATGTTTCACACCAAGGAAAATACACAACAGAATGTGAAAACAAACTGCATGACATCAACGCTTGTGCCGGGGAAGCCTCAGATGGCTGACTACAGGAGCCCTCTTCTGCTACTGCTCATCCTAAGATACATACCAAGTTAATCTCTTGTCAAGCACCCCAGGGACTGGACCAACGCCACACTTAGCAACAATATAAATGCATAAGGTCTCACATGTGCCAGTCACAGTACAACGGCAGCAGACCCGATCAGACTTGCACTATTCAAAACACAGCAGTCGCCGCCGAGCTGTCCAGGCTCCGCCGCTTCAGCGGCCAGCGCAACAGCCGGATGCAGAATAATACGACATGAACCAATCACTTGTATGTACAAAGTTCTGCAAATAACCAATGAGTACATACACAATTATCTCAACACAGTGTCGCCAAATTCAGCCAGTTAGGTGTCAATGATGTATATTACGAGCGAGGCCGAAGGCCGAGCGAAGTCTTACCAAACTTGCGGGGAAAACAATATTGAGCGACCTGATATGAAATATGAAATATGAAGAGAGCAAAATTCTTTGGACCCAAAAAGTCCAGAAAATGACACAAATTCCAAGACTGTTAACACGACAATGACTGCTCACAGAACTGACAAAAAAATGAATAATTCAATTATAAATACATTCCACTAACTAACCAGAAACTCAAACTGGAACATAAAGCGAGACGCGGATCAATAAATACCCTGTCGTCGGTGACGAAGAATGCCACTGCACGAGAGTGAATGCAAAGGTTGTACAAATCTGTATTATTCTTGATTGAAACACGAACGCCATACTTGCCGCGAATGTCGTGCATCCATATTCGGTATATTATTCCAAATCTGGTAGTGACCTTCATTTGTTGGTATGTGTTCTAGTTGTTATAGTATATTTTTGGTATATACTATAAAACAAACTTTGAAGTACCCAGTGTTCTATTGCCCTGGTACAAATCTGTATAATTGCTGATCGAAATACGAACGCCATACTTACCGCGAACGTCGTGCATCCATATTTGGTATATTATTCCAAATCTGGTAGTGATTTTCATTTTTTGGTATCTTCTTTAGTCTTTATGGCATATTTGTATTATATACGAAAGCAAACTTTGGAGTACCCAGTGTTCTATTGCCCTGATTACGCGAGAGGGTCCCATCCAATACCAGCCTCTGATTGGTCGTGACGTCACCGGTACATGACTTTTGCTAGCCGGAAGGATCAGCGTGCAAAATCCCATTGGGATCCACTTCTAACTCGAAAACTACAAAAGCTAGAGAGACGCAAAAAAACGGTGTTCGGAATATCCTTACAAGGCCATTCGAAGTTACTTCGGGTATTATTTGGATCAGATCAATATTGAGGTCACCAGAGGTCATCAAAAGTCACACATTCCAAGTAAAGGACTTTGCTCTAGAAACCCCAAAATATCTCGAGAACTATGAGAGCTAGTAACAAACGGAAAAAACAATCGAAAGCCTATGCAAATTAAAATCGCCACATTTTTCTCAAATTTAAGCTCAGGTCATTAAGTTAGGCCCCAGAGGTCACCAAATGTCACGAGGACATTTTTTTCCAAAACGTTTTGCATAATGTTTTGCAATAACTTTTTATTAGTTAGACATATAACAGTAATTTTAACACCATTATGTTTGTCTCGTGAAGGCGCTTCGAAACAACATATAAATGGTGACCTGGTTAGGTCAACTTCAAAATTTGACCTCAGGTTAAGGTCATTTGGTGACCCAGGTAGGTCATGCTGCATATAGGGCGACGCGACTCGACGAGACAAACACAGTGGTGCCATTTTCTGGAAGGAAAATGGAAGAGATCCGTCTACAGGTCGGCAGGGCCCTCTAAATGCCGGTAGAGGCCCTCTAAAGGCCGGTAGGCAGGCAAGGCGATATACAGATCGGCAGGGCCCTCTAAATGCCGGCAGGACCCTCTAAAGGCCGGCAGAGGGCCCTATATAGATTGGCTGGGGCACTCTGCAGAACAACAGGGACCCTAATGGATGGAAGAGGGCCCTCTACAGGTCGGCAGGGCCCTCTAAATGCCGGGAGAGTCCCTCTATAGATTGGCAGGGCGATATACAGATCGTCAAGGCCCTCTAAAGACCGGAAGAGGGCCCTCTCCAGATCGGCAGGGACACTCTACAGATTGGCAGGGCCCTATACAGGCCGGCAGAGGGCCCTCTACAACCGGAAGGGGCCACTAAATGCCGACAGGGGTCCCTCTGCAGATCGGCAGGCCCTCTACATGGTGGAAGGGCCCTCTAAAGGCGGGCAGATGGCCCTCTACAGATCGGCAGGGCCCTCTAAAAGCCGGCAGGGGCCCTCTATAGATTGGCTGGGCACTCTGCAGATCGACATGGCCCCTAAATTCTGGAAGAGGGCCCTCTACAGGTCGGCAGGGCCCTCTAAATGCCGACATAGGCCGTCTACAGATTGGCAGGGCGATATACAGATCGGGAGGGCCCTCTAAAGACCGGCAGAGGGCCCTCTCCAGATCTGCAGGGACCCTCCACATATTGGCAGGACCCTATAAAGACCGACAGAGGGCTCTCTACAACCGGAAGGGGTCATCTAAATGCCGACAGGGGGCCCTCTGCAGTTCGGCAGGCCCTCTACAGTATACATGCTGGAAGGGCCCTCTAAAGGCGGACATATGGCCCTCTACAGATCGGCAGGGCCCTCTAATGGCCAGCAGAGGGCCCTCTACAGATTGGCTGGGACACAGCAGATCGACAGGGTCTCTAAAGGCTGGGAGAGGGCCCTCTACAGGTCAACAGGGCCCTCTAAATGCCGACAGATGCCCTCTACAGATTGGCAGGGCGATATACAGATCGGGAGGGCCCTCTAAAGACCGGCAAAGGGCCCTCTTCAGATCGGCAGGGACCTTTCACAGATTGGCAGGGCCCTATAAAGGCCGACAGATGGCCCTCTACAACCGGAAGGGGCCATCTAAATGCCGACAGGGGGCCCTCTGCAGTTCGGCAGGCCCTCTACAGTCTACATGCTGGAAGGGCCCTCTAAAGGCGGACAGAGGGCCCACTACAGATCAGCAAGGCCCTCTAAAGGCCAGGAGAGGGATTTCTACAGATTGGCTGGGAAACTCTGCAGATCGACAGGGCCTCTTAAGGCTGGAAAAAGGCCCTCAACAGGTCAGCAGGGCCCTCTAAATGCCGAAAGAGGGCCTCTACAGATTGACAAGGCGATCTACGGATCGGCAAGGCCCTCTAAAGACCGGTAGAGGGCCCTCTCCAGCTCAACAGGGACCCTCTACAGATCGGCAGGACCATATAAAGGCCGGCAGAGGACCCTCTACAACCGGAAGGAGCCCTCTAAATGCCAACAGGGGGCCCTCTGCAGATCGGCAGGCCCTCTACATGCTGGAAGGGCCCTATAAAGGCGGGCAGAGGGCCCTCTACAGATCGGCAGGGCCCTCTAAATGCCAGCAGAGGGCCCTCTACAGATTGGCTGGGACACTGCAGATCGACAGGGCCTCTAAAGCCTGAAAGAGGGCCCTCTACAGGTCGACAGGGCCCTCTAAATGGCAACAGAGGCCCTCTACAGATTGGCAGGGCGATCTACGATCGGCTAGAGGGAAAATCCCGGCAGAGGGCCCTCTTCAGATCGGAAGGGCTCTATACAGGCCGGCAGAGGGCTCTCTACATCCGGATGGGGCCCTCTAAATGCTGACAGGGGCCATTCTGCAGATGGGTAGGGCCCTTTAAAAGCTGGTAAAGGGCCCTATCCACACTGGCTGGGGTCCTTTCACGTATTTACATATACATGCCTTTAAAGGAAATAGTTCACCTTCAACATGGGTTTTGAACTGAAATAGCAGTTTTGTAGCCCGTGTTGAGAAATCCTTATCTGGAACTTTTCTTGGCTGAAAAGACTCTCCAGCCGAAGATATTTGACTTTTTGGCGAAGGAATACGGCGCATATATGATGTACCGTACCGTCTGAAAGTGCCAGCACTGCCATGGAGCATGCGCAGACCAATAACGCACACCATAGAATCAATAATTTACAACCTTCTGTCCTGAATTGGCGCGATGTAGGATCATTTTTAAACAGAAAAAAAAACTGTATTAAAAAATATAATAAAATCGTGTTCTGAAAAAATTTACGAAGGTGAACTATTTCCTTTAACAGACAAGCAAGTGTTGTTATTGATTCGTGTTACGATTTTTTTTGTCGGTTCGTGGGCGTTCTTTTACTCACTCCCACGGGTCCCACCTTAACATTAGTTTTTAGTTGAGATAGCCATGTTGTTGGACTTGCATTGAAATTAAGTAGGGTAGCAGTTTAAACAACCACATAGGTATAATAAAAAAGAAATTCAAGCTTGGTCTTCACAATTGTAACGAATAAACCCCACGTGCATTTGAATAGGGGTCTAATGCCGATGACGTCACCTCTCTTTACAAAATGGTGATGATAGTCGACTTGTTTTAAGGTTAGACTTGGAGATATTTGCGTGCTTCAAATGGTTTGGTATTTGGTTTGTTTTGTATTCAAAGCGCCAGAATTGTCTCGAAATAATTGTGCTATATTTTGGCAACGTAATGGATGTCTGTATAGCTCTCTAGAGCTCAATGTGACGTCATCAACCCAAATATTAAAACTTAACTTTTTATTAAATTGAGCACTGTTTGCGAGAAACAAATGTCATTATCGTGTTCGGCAGCAATTACTTCATATTTTGCACCACAAGCGGCGTACATTTTACAACTTTTGGGAAGGTGGGAGTGTCCCTTTAAAGGAAATAGTTCACCTTCAACATGGGATTTTTAACTGAAATAGCAGTTTTGTAGCCCATGTTGAGAAATCCTTGTCTGCAACTTTTCTTGGCTGAAAAGACTCTCCAGCCGAAGATATTTGTTTTTTTGGCGAAGGAATGCGGCGCATATATGATATACCGTACCGTCTGAGAGTGCCAGCACTGGTCTGAGCATGCGCAGACCAATAACGCACACCATAACATTAATAATGTACGACCTTCTGTCCTGAATTGGCGCGATGTAGGACCATTTTTGAAAAGAAAAAAAGAAACTGTATTAAAAAATATAATAAAATCGTGTTCTGAAAAAAAACATTTCCGAAGGTGAACTATTTCAAACTGAACTACAAGCAAGTGCTGTTATTTATTCGTGTTACGATTTTTTATCGGTTCGTGGGCGTTCTTTTATGCGACCCAAGGCGTTTTGTGGAGGCCTGACACCATCAAAAACACTGGGGCCTTAGGCCCCAGGGGCCCCTCGCTCGGTTGCCAGAGGGACCCCCTGGCCTCCACGGGGGGGGGGGGAGGGGGCATGGCCCCCTTGCCCCCCCTTGCCTACGCCCTTGCCTCTGACCCGCTATAACTTTCTTTTTAGGGCTTGCCGAGCTTAGCTTTTGACGTTTTCGTAATGACACGAGTACACTCTATCATTGTGGAGATTTTCAAGCGATGATTCCGAGGGGTCCGCAGTCCGCACACCCGAATATCGATCGAATATTGATCTCGAATTTGAATTTGTTGCCAACTTTATAGACGTCATGCTCAGGCCGTGCTGACAAACGTGCTGATGACAAATCGACGAGGGCCAAGGGTGATGATGATTGACAACGCTCCGACAACGAAGGTCACATGGCGCCGAGAGTAATAGCACAACGGGTAGAACAGGAATGCAACGCCCAAACGAATTAGACAAGATATAATTTGTATCGTAATTGTTTTGTCTATTATACATTAAAGGTATTGTTTGCTATCAATAACTTGCATTTCCATAGGTTATATATTTATTTATTGAATTATACGCCAGATAATATACGAAGTAGTAGACGAAATAGTGTATATTTCAGTAATCTTGAATAGAACAACGGGTAGGACAGTGAGGAATGTAACGCCCAAATTAATTAGACAAGATATAATTTGTATCGTAATTGTTTTGTCTATTATAAATCAAAGGTATTGTTTGCTATCAATAACTTGTATTTCCATATATTATATCTTTATTTATTGAATAAAACTGCAGCAAATATACGAAGTAGTAGTCGAAGTAGTGTATATTTCAGTACATGTAGTAGCATTTCGAAGCGGTCATTAAATTCTACTACGAAGTAGTAGTCGAAATAGTGTATATTTCAGTACCTGTAGTAGTATTTGGAAGCGGTCTGAGGTCGTTCCGACATTTTTTAACCCTAGGCCCCCAAGAAAGGGGCTAAATACCCCTTTACGTACGGATTATAGAAAAATGGTATATAGAAACGTTGTAGCTAAGGCTTGTAGCTATCTGTTCCAGAAGTCGGATTAAAATATGCACCATAGGTTACGATCCAGCCTTGTCTGAAAATCATCGATTTAACATGGGAACCCCATGGTGTAGTAGGTTTTTAACGCCCAAACGCCCGAGTGCTGCCAACTGTTAATGGTGGGGGTTGGTCTTGTACGGCCACATTGGGGCGCGGTTCACTCGCCTGTCGTTGCTCTCAGAGGGGCGAGGTCGCGGCGGTTGATTGGTGCAGATCCGCCTGCATTTCGATTTGGTGTGGGAGTGAAGTGCTGGTGATCTGGTGACGTTGGTAATTTTTAATTTATTTTACTTTATTTATTGGTTGTTGGGGTTATCTAAAGGCTGTTACAGCGTCAAACCACTGCGGCAAAATGGCGACAGACATTGACCTAAGCGATCCGGATTTGAAGTATCTCACCGTTGATAGAAAATCTTTCAACGATCCAGCTGCCCAAGCGGAATGGACGACGAAACGGCTGGTGTGGATACCTCATGAAAATCACGGATTTGTCGCTGCTGGAATCAAACGGGATTCTGGAGATGAAGTGGAGGTGGAAATCGCCGACACCGGAAAAATGGTTCTTGTGAACAAAGATGACATCCAAAAGATGAATCCCCCAAAGTTCAACAAGGTTGAAGACATGGCAGAGCTGACTTGTCTGAATGAAGCTTCTGTGCTACACAACCTGAAAGACAGATACTTCTCTGGCTTGATCTATGTGAGTACACAGTTCATGAGACGAACGTGGCGCAATTGCACTGGGCAAAGTTATCGTGGAATAATACTTTCGCCACTTCTTTAAGACTCATTTACAACTTAAAATCCCACAACAAATTACTACAAGGAGCAACCTTTTCACCTTAGGTCCAATTTTTTGGCCCTCTTTCCTAACCTTTTGTAGTTTTACTCAGTCGGGTGAACTATGGTAATCTGGACCCATTTTTGGAACAATGTACCCAAAAATGGGTATGATACTTCCCAAAATGGGTACGCTCCATAACGCTCGTTCCAAAGATGGACACGCTCGTTCCAAAAATGGGTACGGAAATGACTGAAACGACCTTCACAACTTTAACGTCAACCATAATTGATTGGTGCGTCAACACATCATGCCAATGACATCAAATTCAGTACCCTTGATTATATTGACTATATGCATGTAGGAAATCCATTGTCTTTCAAATTTTATTGAAGTTGCATGATCTCTGGGCGGCAAAAATGTGGTGCCCAGAGATCATGCAACTTCAATACAATTTGAAAGGAACTTTGGATTTCCGCAGTTCCCCAGCTATCAATAGAGTTAAGGGTGCTGAATTTGATGACGTCATTGGCACAATGCGTCGCACACCAATCAATGTGTGGATCACAGTAAAATCGTGAAGGTCGCTTTCCACACCAATTTTTGGAAGAAGCGTACCCATTTTTGGGTACAGTGTTCCAAAAATGGGTCTAGATTACCATAGTTCACCCGACTGTACTGGTGTTAGGTTACAAGCATCTATCTGCAAACGATCCCCATGGTTTTGTCTACAAGATGGTCTGGGGGTGACAGCCCCCTGGTAGAGCTGCAGTGCAGCAAGCAAATGTGAGTGGAATGTTCTAAGCAAGGCTCCCTGCCAGAGTGGAACGTTCTAAGCAAGGGTCCCTGCCAGAGTGGAACGTTCTAAGCAAGGGTCCCTGCCAGAGTGGAACGTTCTAAGCAAGGGTCCCTGCCAGAGTGGAACGTTCTAAGCAAGGGTCCCTGCCAGAGTGGAACGTTCTAAGCAAGGGTCCCTGCCAGAGTGGGAATTTGCCGGATCAAATGTCACTCCTCAGCCAAATGTTAGTGACAGGGTGTCAGTCATCAGCGGAATCATGTTTTATCTAGTGTAAATTTGCTCTGTCCCTGACCCATGTTAACCTACCTATAAAATTAATAAATCCTAGCAAATACACCACAACACGTCTGACAACCACACCCCACTCACACAACAATGGCCTTGGCCGGTACCGTCTGCCACACACAAAAGTTCTTCACACCATTTTCCTCTACTGTGGTTTTTTACTATCAACTGCAAAAGTTTTTATATTTTAGATACAATGAGTGGCAATTCTTAATCTGCATGATCAATATATGTTATAAAATAAGTAATCAGTATTCTTTATAATGTCACCAATTCACAATATTTTGTAAAACATGGGATATTAAACATTGTCTTGCACTGCAAAAAAGAAATACTTAAAGGGACTATCCCACCTTAACATTATATTTGAGTTGAGATAGCCATTTTTATGGCTAGGCATTGCAATTAAGTATGGTAGCAGTTAAAACAACCACAATGATCTAATAAAAAAGATATTAGAGTTTGATTTTGACATCTGTAAAAAATAAGGCCCATGTGTATTTGAATAGGGAATATAAACAGACAGCGTCATCTCTTTACCCAACTGGTAATGATAGTCAACTTGTTTTAAGGTCAGCCTTGGAATATTTTCTTCTTTCCTTTCTCGATCCCCGGGTGGTTCGCAATCTAAGCCAATCTAGACACCGGGTGGTTTGCTTTTTTTGCGCAATAGATGTCAACAACAAAAAAAAATCCATATGTTTGGCAGCACAAGGGATTTCCCTGTTATTAAAAGAAAATAATATCACGTCACCAACCCAACTTTTCGCTTAAAACTAAAAGTTTAATATCTTCCAAGATAAACATTTTTTGGAAAAAAGTTAACAAATATGTTGAGCTGACCTCGCCTGACATGTAGACATACAATTAAGTATGATTCAACAACTTTCACAAAGGTGGGACAGTCCCTTTAATTGGTAGGGAAATATGACAGAAAAGAAAACAGCTATGCTGCATTTGCTACAAAAGTGGCGCATTTTGTTAATTATGCGGGTTTCAACTATCCAATGCTTTGTTCTTCCTGAGCAGTAACGCTGTGTATACCCAGATGTTTGACCTGCTCTGATGTATGTGGGTTGCCCCAAATAATCTTACTGCTGCCCCAGGCAGCAATTTCTGCCCCAAAATTTCCAAAAGCTGCCCCAATTTTGATGTGTTGGTGCAAACCCTGCCCCGACGAGATCTCGTCAAAACCTGCTACGTTTTGCATGCTAAGGTCCCTGTGACCATAATTGCTGTAAAGGTTAGGTCAGGTTCGATTATGTTATTACAATTGTTTCCTGCCACACCCTGGTCCATGTGCATCATCTGCAGATATATTCTCATTTAGGTTAGGTCCAGAATGGGGACACTACTAAAACAAAGTGAAATACAGTTGCCATGTAGCATAACAGGTCTACAGGACTTTAAGTTAAGGACTTTAAGTTAAAAGGCAATGAGGGACCTTAAGTTGAAGTATACAAGAAGTTGCGGAGAAGGTTGTTTTAGGCTTGATGTAGGGCAAAAAGATATGTTGAGGGGAAAAAGTAAAGGGTTTTTAAGGTGCCAATTAACCTCGTTTAACAATTGTAACCCAAGCTTAATTATGAGCCACAATGCACTGCATTGTGCACTGCATTCATGTGCTGTTCATCCCATCATTAATACCCAGTGCTTCATAATTGCCATTCATAAATCAGTCATTTTTCCCAATACGGGCTGGACCAAAATATTGACATCAAAAATTATTATTTTGGACAGTGCCAGCAACTGATAGCATCTCTGGGTCATAATAAAGGAACTGAGAGGACTAAAACGGAACTCGTTTAACAATAGTCAATGATTATTTGGGTTTGCGAGTGCTCCGACGGCTAAGATCATTTGGCGCCCAGGTCAAGGTTTAACAATAGATGTGCCAATCGAGAGATAATATACATGGTGCATGCACTGTAATTATGGATTTGCACTGATATGCACACTGCCGTTACTATATAATCTGTAATTAGCAATGTGTCAAAATGGTTGACAAATTATTGGTGGTACCTACCTGATACACAACACTGCCTGGGCAGTCAGGCAGTTGCATTGCAAATGAACAGGTCTCCTTCAGAAACAACATGGCCCAGGATCTGATTCCAATTCCAAACTTCATTACATCTGTTCCAAGCATCAATAGGTACCTGCATCATGAACAATCTGGTTGATTTAAGCAAGGGCATAAACTTGAATTGGAAGTGACTTGTTTTCTTGATTACCGCCATCCCTCCCTGCCCTGATATGTGACGCAGAGAATGGGCGATGCAGCCGCCATGGCAGCGCCACATGATGCTGCCGTGGCAGTACCATTTGGCGCAGCCGCCATGGCAGCGCCTCATGATGCTGCCGTGGCAGTACCATTTGGCGCAGCCGCCGTGGCAGCGCCACATGATGCTGCCGTGGCAGTACCATTTGGCGCAGCCGCCGTGGCAGCGCCACATGATGCTGCCGTGGCAGTACCATTTGGCGCAGCCGCCGTGGCAGCGCCACATGATGCTGCCGTGGCAGTACCATTTGGCGCAGCCTCCGTGGCAGCGCCACATGATGCTGCCGTGGCAGTACCATTTGGCGCAGCCGCCGTGGCAGCGCCACATGATGCTGCCGTGGCAGTACCATTTGGCGCAGCCGCCATGGCAGGGGCTGACTTTAGGGTGTCATGTGACAAAGTGCAAAGCCCCATTATGAAACAGGGTGATCAAAGGGGACAAGGGCATTGCCACCAGAGGGCCTGAGTGGCTAGACCCCCTTAGGATCCCTCTGGCCCCCAGATTAGCATGATTTTAATATAAGCCCTATGGACGTGGGGCCTAGCTCACCCCCCCCACTCAAAACTTTGTGGTTATGCCCTTGCAAGAGGGCATTGTCCACATAATTTTGAAGTTGTCTACAGAAGAAAATTGAGGCACCCATGTTTTTGTTTCTTCGAATATTGTACATTTTTGCTTTGCAAATACATTTGGATAACTCTTTCCAAAGTAGCATATGATAACCAAAGCTTTTTGTTTTACGGTGTGGTTTTCAGATATAAAGTATCTGATGCATTCAGAGATATGATGGTTTAAAAGAGGCTGCACATATACATAATACATGTAGGCAATAAGTTAATCCCATCACCGAAATTACTAAGTTCATCACCGTAAATTACTTAAATCATCCAAATGTCGCAACATTTTGAGGATTTCGGCCGATGGACTTCCTTAAACAATATTTAAACTGGCTCCAAGGGACCCTGGCCCAGGGAGGATAAAAGCTTGAAAGAAATGGGGCTGGAGGTGTGTGTCGGGGTGGTCTCCCTCCAGTGTCGGTCTCCGTGGGTCAGGGTCTGGAGGTGTGTGTCGGGGTGGTCTCCCTCCAGTGTCGAGGCGCCGCCGCTGGTGCCCTGCACCTCCCTGGGCCAGGGGCTGGTGTCGGGCGGCCTCCCTCCAGTGTCGGTCTCCCTGGGCCAGGGGCTGGTGTCGGGCGGCCTCCCTCCAGTGTCAGTCTCCCTGGGCCAGGGGCTGGTGTCGGGCGGCCTCCCTCCAGTGTCGGTCTCCCTGGGCCAGGGGCTGGTGTCGGGCAGCCTCCCTCCAGTGTCGGTCTCCCTGGGCCAGGGTTTGGTGTCGGGCGGCCTCCCTCCAGTGTCGGTCTCCCTGGGTCAGGGGCTGGTGTCGGGCGGCCTCCCTCCAGTGTCGGTCTCCCTGGGCCAGGGGCTGGTGTCGGGCGGCCTCCCTCCAGTGTCGGTCTCCCTGGGTCAGGGGCTGGTGTCGGGCGGCCTCCCTCCAGTGTCGGTCTCCCTGGGCCAGGGGCTGGTGTCGGGCGGCCTCCCTCCAGTGTCGGTCTCCCTGGGCCAGGGGCTGGTGTCGGGCGGCCTCCCTCCAGTGTCGGTCTCCCTGGGCCAGGGGCTGGTGTCGGGCGGCCTCCCTCCAGTGTCGGTCTCCCTGGGTCAGGGGCTGGTGTCGGGCGGCCTCCCTCCAGTGTCGGTCTCCGTGGGTCAGGGTCTGGAGGTGTGTGTCGGGGTGGTCTCCCTCCAGTGTCGGGTCTCCCTGGGCCAGGGGCTGGTGTCGGGCGGCCTCCCTCCAGTGTCGGTCTCCCTGGGCCAGGGGCTGGTGTCGGGCGGCCTCCCTCCAGTGTCGGTCTCCCTGGGCCAGGGGCTGGTGTCGGGCGGCCTCCCTCCAGTGTCGGTCTCCCTGGGTCAGGGGCTGGTGTCGGGCGGCCTCCCTCCAGTGTCGGTCTCCCTGGGTCAGGGGCTGGTGTCGGGCGGCCTCCCTCCAGTGTCGGTCTCCGTGGGTCAGGGTCTGGAGGTGTGTGTCGGGGTGGTCTCCCTCCAGTGTCGGTCTCCCTGGGCCAGGGGCTGGTGTCGGGCGGCCTCCCTCCAGTGTCGGTCTCCCTGGGCCAGGGGCTGGTGTCGGGCGGCCTCCCTCCAGTGTCGGTCTCCCTGGGCCAGGGGCTGGTGTCGGGCGGCCTCCCTCCAGTGTCGGGTCTCCCTGGGTCAGGGGCTGGTGTCGGGCGGCCTCCCTCCAGTGTCGGTCTCCGTGGGTCAGGGTCTGGAGGTGTGTGTCGGGGTGGTCTCCCTCCAGTGTCGGTCTCCCTGGGCCAGGGGCTGGTGTCGGGCGGCCTCCCTCCAGTGTCGGTCTCCCTGGGCCAGGGGCTGGTGTCGGGCGGCCTCCCTCCAGTGTCGGTCTCCCTGGGCCAGGGGCTGGTGTCGGGCGGCCTCCCTCCAGTGTCGGTCTCCCTGGGCCAGGGGCTGGTGTCGGGCGGCCTCCCTCCAGTGTCGGTCTCCCTGGGCCAGGGGCTGGTGTCGGGCGGCCTCCCTCCAGTGTCGGTCTCCCTGGGTCAGGGGCTGGTGTCGGGCGGCCTCCCTCCAGTGTCGGTCTCCCTGGGTCAGGGTCTGGAGGTGTGTGTGTGTGTGTGTGTGTGTGTGTGTGTGTGTGTGTGTGTGTGTGGGGGGGGGGGGGCTCCCTCCAGTATCGGCCTCCCTGGGTCAGGGTCTGGAGGTGTGGGGGGGGGGGGCTCCCTCCAGTGTCGGCCTCCCTGGGTCAGGGTCTGGAGGTGTGGGGGGGGGGGGGCTCCCTCCAGTGTCGGCCTCCCTGGGTCAGGGTCTGGAGGTGTTTGAGGGAGGGGAGGGGCGGCCTCCCTCCAGTGTCGGCCTCCTTGGGTCAGGGTCTGGAGGTGTTTGAGGGAGGGGGCTGCCTCCCTCCAGTGTCGGCTGTAGCGCCGTATTTGGCGTGGGCTGCGCCAATCCGCCCAGAGTCATGGATTCCCGGGACCGGCCGGCCACCGGACCCCTCCCCCCCACACACACACACGACCGGCGTTCAGATGCGAGTGCGAAAGAGGCGACGGATAGATGATGAAACTTCTTTAGGCGTAGCAATGCAGCAATACAGCCTCATATACATACAGCCATGCAGCCTCCGTTTGGAGACGAGCTGTCTCACAGTCTTTTCAGTCTTAGTTAACAGTGATGCGGAAGCGGTGTGCCGCCGCTGTTGTCCCGGGACGTTGCGTGTCGAGTCCCTACGGTTCTGGCCAGTGAGCGTATTCCGGTGGTGCGGGAGCGTGACGTCACGTGACCCGGTGACCTCCGTGTCACGGCCGACTGCGGCTGTGACGCCTCCTGCTGGTTATGTCACCGGCCGGTTACGTGCCGGTTCTCATTGCGCCCTGCTGGCCCGGCCGCCGCTATCGTCTCCTTTCCACGCTGAACGGTTATCTTAAATGACATCGATTCGTCTGGACGGCCATCTTCTCAGCTCGGCATTTAAACAGTGCCATCTCTGTCTTTTAGTCGTGCGGAGATTTGCTGCTCCGTCCGTCTGGTCGGCCGAGTCCGTTTGCCGGTCGCCCATCTCTCAGTCAGCCCATCATCGCCGGCCAAATGTGGCCATGTAAAACTGGGCCGGCGCCGCCGGGCGGCGGCAGTGCGCGGCCACTCACTCTCTTTCTCTTGCTGGCTCTCTGCCGTGTGTCCGGGACCAGGCTGCGGCGCGAGGGGCGACCTCTCACCCCACCCTGCTGGGCGGCCGCGCTGCTTTCGCCGCCGTGCGCGGCCCAGTCGAGAGCGGCAGCCGGCCGGGGTGTGGCGAGACCGGCTGCCGACCTCAGCCGCTCACCAACAGGCTGCCACGCGCCTGGCGGCCCGGTGGCTCAGAGCCGAACTGTGTTGCCGGCGCCACGGCACGGCCTCTGTGTACGGTTGCATGACTGTGTTGCCGGCGCCACGGCACGGCCTCTGTGTACGGTTGCATGACTGTTGCCGGCGCCACGGCACGGCCTCTGTGTACGGTTGCATGACTGTGTTGCCGGCGCCACGGCACGGCCTCTGTGTACGATTGCATGACTGTGTTGCCGGCGCCACGGCACGGCCTCTGTGTACGGTTGCATGACTGTGTTGCCGGCGCCACGGCACGGCCTCTGTGTACGGTTGCACGACTGTATTGTACAGGCTGCACCCGGGACTTGCACAGCTGTGACTGCGATGCGGAGAATAACGCCAACGCTGCTTGTACGAAGACGCCGTGATAACCGATTTCGGTAGAGACGTTACGAGCACAGCCACAGACGTCCTATACTTGTTAACCAAGTCGCTGTGAACATTCTCTACCCTGACATGCGCCATTTATATGTGCAAAGTGAGCCCATATTCACCGTTCAAACTATTTACATCCTGATGCGACTGGCTGCTCCACTCCGAACTTCTGAAGGCGAATTCACACCAGACGCGTTTTGCCGCAGACACATGCGTCTGCGGCGCTGGCAGCCCTTTCACACTTACAAACGAATAGTGACGCGCATAGGCGTAGGAACAGGGGAGGGGGGCAGCCGCCCCCCCCCAACATTTTGGATTTTAACATTACACCTATGGGCGTTGCATGGGAAGAATCGACTTCAGAATGCCTCCGGTCCCCGCAACTTGAACATAGTTCCTGCGCCCCTGGTGATGCGTCATTTTACGCATGCGTTGCATTTTTCGCCGCAGACGCGTGCGTCAGCATCAAAACGCACCCGGTGTGAATCCGGCTTGAGACAGTAGAAGTATGCCGGTCCAACTCCTACGAATGGTGTTTGCACCACATAACTAGAATCGATTGCGTCAATATCGATACAGTTGGCGACATTGCTGCGGCGGTGGCGTGTCGGCAGCGCGCCGTCTCGGCCCGCTCCGGCGGCCGCGCGCCGCCATCCTCTAATTAGCGTGTCGTGCTAATTGCGTTGGTGTGCGAGTGGGCCGACTGCCCGTCTCCCACGGCCGACAGGCCGCAGCCCTGACCCGGACCGCGGCGCCAACCCGCCGAGTTTCGTCCGATACGGGCTGACCCGCTCGGTAATGGGCCGACCCCAGCGACCCCAGCGACCTCAGCGACCTACCCCGAGCTAAGGCTGACCCCGACCTCAGCGACCTACCCCGAGCTAAGGCTGACCCCAGCGACCTCAGCGACCTACCCCGAGCTAAGGCTGACCCCGACCTCAGCGACCTACCCCGAGCTAAGGCCGACCCCAGCGACCTCAGCGACCTACCCCGAGCTAAGGCTGACCCCGACCTCAGCGACCTACCCCGAGCTAAGGCTGACTCCGACCTCAGCGACCTACCCCGAGCTAAGGCTGACCCCGACCTCAGCGACCTACCCCGAGCTAAGGCTGACCCCAGCGACCTCAGCGACCTACCCCGAGCTAAGGCTGACCCCGACCTCAGCGACCTACCCCGAGCTAAGGCCGACCCCAGCGACCTCAGCGACCTACCCCGAGCTAAGGCTGACCCCGACCTCAGCGACCTACCCCGAGCTAAGGCTGACTCCGACCTCAGCGACCTACCCCGAGCTAAGGCTGACTCCGACCTCAGCGACCTACCCCGAGCTAAGGCTGACAGTCTGTTCAATGGGCCGACCCCAGCGACCTACCCCGAGCTAAGGCTGACTCCGACCTCAGCGACCTACCCCGAGCTAAGGCTGACCCCGACCTCAGCGACCTACCCCGAGCTAAGGCTGACCCCGACCTCAGCGACCTACCCCGAGCTAAGGCTGACCCCGACCTCAGCGACCTACCCCGAGCTAAGGCTGACCCCGACCTCAGCGACCCCCGAGCTAAGGCTGACAGTCTGTTCAATGGCCGACCTCAGCGACCTACCCCGAGCTAAGGCTGACCCCGACCTCAGCGACCCCCGAGCTAAGGCTGACAGTCTGTTCAATGGGCCGACCTCAGCGACCTACCCCGAGCTAAGGCTGACCCCGACCTCAGCGACCTACCCCGAGCTAAGGCTGACTCCGACCCCAGCGACCTACCCCGAGCTAAGGCTGACCCCGACCTCAGCGACCTACCCCGAGCTAAGGCTGACTCCGACCCCAGCGACCTACCCCGAGCTAAGGCTGACCCCGACCTCAGCGACCCCCGAGCTAAGGCTGACAGTCTGTTCAATGGGCCGACCTCAGCGACCTACCCCGAGCTAAGGCTGACCCCGACCTCAGCGACCTACCCCGAGCTAAGGCTGACCCCGACCTCAGCGACCTACCCCGAGCTAAGGCTGACAGTCTGTTCAATGGGCCGACCCCAGCGACCTACCCCGAGCTAAGGCTGACCCCGACATCAGCGACCTACCCCGAGCTAAGGCTGACCCCGACCTCAGCGACCTACCCCGAGCTAAGGCTGACTCCGACCTCAGCGACCTACCCCGAGCTAAGGCTGACAGTCTGTTCAATGGGCCGACCCCAGCGACCTACCCCGAGCTAAGGCTGACCCCGACCTCAGCGACCTACCCCGAGCTAAGGCTGACTCCGACCTCAGCGACCTACCCCGAGCTAAGGCTGACTCCGACCTCAGCGACCTACCCCGAGCTAAGGCTGACCCCGACCTCAGCGACCTACCCCGAGCTAAGGCTGACAGTCTGTTCAATGGGCCGACCCCAGCGACCTACCCCGAGCTAAGGCTGACAGTCTGTTCAATGGGCCGACCTCAGCGACCTACCCCGAGCTAAGGCTGACAGTCTGTTCAATGGGCCGACCTCAGCGACCTACCCCGAGCTAAGGCTGACAGTCTGTTCAATGGGCCGACCTCAGCGACCTACCCCGAGCTAAGGCTGACAGTCTGTTCAATGGGCCGACCCCAGCGACCTACCCCGAGCTAAGGCTGACCCCGACCCCAGCGACCTACCCCGATCTAAGGCTGACTCCGACCTCAGCGACCTACCCCGAGCTAAGGCTGACCGTCTGTTCAATGGGCCGACCCCAGCGACCTACCCCGAGCTAAGGCTGACCCCGACCCCAGCGACCTACCCCGAGCTAAGGCTGACCCCGACCTCAGCGACCTACCCCGAGCTAAGGCTGACTCCGACCTCAGCGACCTACCCCGAGCTAAGGCTGACCCCGACCTCAGCGACCTACCCCGAGCTAAGGCTGACAGTCTGTTCAATGGGCCGACCCCAGCGACCTACCCCGAGCTAAGGCTGACCCCGACCTCAGCGACCTACCCCGAGCTAAGGCTGACAGTCTGTTCAATGGGCCGACCCCATCGACCTACCCCGAGCTAAGGCTGACTCCGACCTCAGCGACCTACCCCGAGCTAAGGCTGACAGTCTGTTCAATGGGCCGACCCCAGCGACCTACCCCGAGCTAAGGCTGACTCCGACCTCAGCGACCTACCCCGAGCTAAGGCTGACAGTCTGTTCAATGGGCCGACCCCAGCGACCTACCCCGAGCTAAGGCTGACTCCGACCTCAGCGACCTACCCCGAGCTAAGGCTGACTCCGACCTCAGCGACCTACCCCGAGCTAAGGCTGACCCCGACCTCAGCGACCTACCCCGAGCTAAGGCTGACAGTCTGTTCAATGGGCCGACCCCAGCGACCTACCCCGAGCTAAGGCTGACCCCGACCTCAGCGACCTACCCCGAGCTAAGGCTGACCCCGACCTCAGCGACCTACCCCGAGCTAAGGCTGACAGTCTGTTCAATGGGCCGACCTCAGCGACCTACCCCGAGCTAAGGCTTACATTCTGTTCAATGGGCCGACCCCAGCGACCTACCCCGAGCTAAGGCTGACAGTCTGTTCAATGGGCCGACCCCAGCGACCTACCCCGAGCTAAGGCTGACAGTCTGTTCAATGGGCCGACCTCAGCGACCTACCCCGAGCTAAGGCTGACAGTCTGTTCTAGCATGACTTGGCCGACAAGATGATGCAGGCTTTTATCGGCTACACGTATTTTACTTGGACGCCATATGACCATAGTAGTCGCGGCGCCCTTTAAACCTCTAAAACATCACCGCTGACCCAGACTGATCCAGACTGGTTCAGACTGATCCAGACTGGTCCAGACTGGTCCAGACTGATCCAGACTGATCCAGACTGATCCAGGCTGATCCAGGCTGATCCAGGCTGATCCAGACTGATCCAGGCTGATCCAGGCTTACGGACTGACCCAGGCGGACAGGCTGTCCCAATTGGCCTGATGAGCTGTGGCCCGGTGTTGCAGTGTCAGCCGATAGTACTAAGCAATACACCTGTCCATTGTCCACTGCCGGCACACCGGACAGTCAGCAGTGGATTACTGCACCATGTGGTAGTACTGAGCAATACACCTGTCCATTGTCCACTGCCGGCACACCGGACAGTCAGCAGTGGATTACTGCACCATGTGGTAGTACTGAGCAATACACCTGTCCATTGTCCACTGCCGGCACACCGGACAGTCAGCAGTGGATTACTGCACCATGTGATAATACTAAGCAATACACCTGTCCATTGTCCACTGCCGGCACACCGGACAGTCAGCAGTGGATTACTGCACCATGTGATAATACTAAGCAATACACCTGTCCATTGTCCACTGCCGGCACACCGGACAGTCAGCAGTGGATTACTGCACCATGTGGTAGTACTGAGCAATACACCTGTCCATTGTCCACTGCCGGCACACCGTACAGTCAGCAGTGGATTACTGCACCAGGTGACAGTACTGAGCGCCGCACCAGGTCGAGGACAGGTGGGCCGGCTGGTCTAAGCAGCAGGGCTGTCTCGCCGCATTCCGGCCTGCATCCGGCTCCCCCTCCCTCCCTCCCCCGGCGAGAGGCGCGCTCTTCCCAGAGGTCACCACGCCTTTTTCTCAGAGGTCATCGCGCGTTTTTGTCAGTTTTGGCCGCGCGGCTGAAGTTTGTTTTGTGTCAGCTCGGTCGTGGCGCTTGTCTGACGTGTATGACGGATGGCAGCACCGCCACATTTCTCCTGTGCCCCGTTATGACTGATGACAGCACCGCCACATTTCTCCTGTGCCCCGTTATGACGGATGGCAGCACCGCCACATTTCTCCTGTGCCCCGTTATGACTGATGACAGCACCGCCACATTTCTCCTGTGCCCCGTTATGACGGATGGCAGCACCGCCACATTTCTCCTGTGCCCCGTTATGACTGATGACAGCACCGCCACATTTCTCCTGTGCCCCGTTATGACGGATGGCAGCACCGCCACATTTCTCCTGTGCCCCGTTATGACTGATGACAGCACCGCCACATTTCTCCTGTGCCCCGTTATGACTGATGACAGCACCGCCACATTTCTCCCGTGCCCCGTTATGACGGATGGCAGCACCGCCACATTTCTCCTGTGCCCCGTTATGACGGATGGCAGCACCGCCACATTTCTCCCGTGCCCCGTTATGACGGATGGCAGCACCGCCACATTTTTCCTGTGCCCCGTTATGACGGATGGCAGCACCGCCACATTTCTCCCGTGCCCCGTTATGACGGATGGCAGCACCGCCACATTTCTCCTGTGCCCCGTTATGACGGATGGCAGCACCGCCACATTTCTCCCGTGCCCCGTTATGACGGATGGCTGCACCGCCACATTTCTCCTGTGCCCCGTTGCCTGCGCCGCCGAACCTCCCCAGTTGGAGGCGGTGTTCTTGCCGTGTTCTTGTGGCAGTCGCCAACCGCTTTTTACGGCCGAATTGCTGTCCCGATTAGGCCTCCGATGCGTGGCATCTTAGGTCGACGGTCGGCGTCACTAGCCGGCAGCCGCCTTACCAGCCGCCTTACCAGCCACCTTACCAGCCGCCTTACCAGCCACCTTACCAGCCGCCTTACCAGCCGCCTTACAGCCACCTTTGAAGGCGGCCGGACTCGGCGCCCGCCGCCACTGCCTCACCAGCCACCTTTGAAGGCGGCCGGACTCGGCGCCCGCCGCCACTGCCTCACCAGCCACCTTTGAAGGCGGCCGGACTCGGCGCCCGCCGCCACTGAGCTCGCCGACTGCTGATCTGCCGACGCCCCCCCCCCACCCCGACGAACTTTCGCAATAGCTAAAAAAAACAATAACGCTATCGACGTGAAACATTGGATACATTCTCCTACATCAATTTTACGTCTTCTGTGAACAAAAATAAAGTAATTTCGTCGACATTTGTGTATAGTTAAAGCGAATTTAGTGACGTCACTACACACGAGTTTGACGAAAAATCAGCTAAACTTTAACAGATCGTACAAAGGCCATATTTTGAGTAAAATGCAAGCAAAAACGTCTGAAGATAGCAAATGGCAAGGGCTACACAATGGCTGTCTCGGATATTTTGTTTTCCCCCAAAAATAAAAACAACTTTTCCGGAAGAATTCCCACATTTTTTAAAAAAGATATACAAAACGGAATATGTATTAGAGAACCACATATGGAGAATTCCCAAAACAAATTTCAAAACAATATCATCTTTTTGACTGACTTTTTGACTGATGAGTTACTTATACTGGCTTCTAAAATATGAGTAACTCATGACGTGTTTTTTTAATTGTTTTTGTTTTTGTTTTTAATAGCCAGCTACGAACAAATACACGTCACCACTGCATTTATGACGCAAAACTGGTCCAGAAACATGTCTTTTGATTTATATTGATCAATTTCGAATTTTGACCTTATGTGACCTGACCTTGACCTGAGCAGCTGATATTGACATTTGCTTCCTTTAAATGAGGTCAGATGGTAAAATGTCTATAACTATCGAATTATACGTGTAAAATAATCCATGAAATATGTGTACATGACTTTCGTAGATCTCTTGCGCAGAGGTGATCTTTTGTGAACTGACCTTGACCTTGACCTTTGCCAACAATCTTACTTTAGCTCATGTGGGATGTGTGTTATATCTTTCATAGCACTTTGGGTGATAATGGTCGCAATCGAAGGCTTTGTATGGAAAGTATGACCCATATACTCAAATACCTCGGTTTTGACGTTTGGCCCGACTGTGACCTGACATGTGACCTCAATTTGAAAACTTCCAGTATGTTTAGATGCGCCTCATTGAGAGGTTTCGAATGCCGCCTTGTGCGTCTCGCTGCGATTGGTTCGGGAGATAACCAGGGGGAGGGAGGGAGGGAGGGAGGATCTTCTGGCCCCTGGATCCACCAGTGCTCTGGATCTTCTGGCCCCTGGATCCACCAGTGCTCTGGATCCGCTGGCCCCTGGATCCACCAGTGCTCTGGATCTTCTGGCCCCTGAATCTACCAGTGCTCTGGGTCCGCTGGCCCCTGGATCCACCAGTGCTCTGGATCTTCTGGCCCCTGGATCCACCAGTGTTCTGGGTCCGCTGGCCCCTGGGTCCACCAGTGCTCTGATCTTCTGGCCCCTGGATCCACCAGTGCTCTGGATCCGCCCATCCGATCCGGTATAGCAACACATAGTGAGCGAACGAGTGAACCAGGCGAGCTTCGTCCCTGCCAATATTTATTTGTTTATTAAAGCCATGGTGGCTTTAATAAAAACAACATACCATAGAGTTTGAATGTAATGCTTCCCATGTGTGGCACACAGTACGCTTTGTGAAGTCACTGCATGCAGTCATTTCACTTCCAATTGATATTGGCATTGACATTGACAATGACATTTGCTTCCAAATGAAGGCATTATTGCAACACAATTTACGGTAAGGGCGCGTTTGTTTCAGAAATTCAGTGTTCTTTCGTTAAAAAACGATATTTTATTAGGTTTTGGGGAAATGTTATTTTTTTCTTCTAACCGCCACCCATTAAGAGGTGACCAGGAGTGCCCCCGCCCTCGATCCCAACGACGCACGGCACCTCAAGTTAAAACCAGAGAACAAAAGAGAAAATGTCGCGGCACTCCCAGCTAAGAAATGGAAACAAACATAAAAAAGCATATGAAGAGAGGTAGTTTGGGTGTGGTGTGGTGATATAAAAGAAGGCGGAAAGTAGTCATTGTTGAAAAACAGCAAATGACTGCCCCCCCCCCCCCCCCCCCCCCCCCCCACTACGTCCCAGGATATCATCCTCACTCATCCTCATCCAGGACAGGATGAGGATGGATTCATTCACTGTGTTAGTAAAGGGGATATCAGTCATACAGGGCGGAGGACAAACTACAAAGTCTGGTCAATTTTCAAGCGTTTCTTGCTGGTGCTTCGTGGACCCCATTCAACTAAGCATAGCCTGTTGCCGAGTAGGGACCCCGAAGCCAGCGCCATTGAATGGGTGACCAGCTACCTATGATCTAATTATATGAAACTCATGAAAAGCAAACGCATTTGACTAACTTGGACTATGTATATGTATATATGTATGATACGATATGTATATATGATATTATATATGTATGATATTAAAATCATTAATACGTACTTGGTATTTTTATTGGGGGGGGGGGGGGCAAAACATATGATGGCCCCTTTCCAGGCTTTTGGTTTGGGGGCATGACCGGATTGCCCCCTCCCCCGGATCGGCCAGTGGCGGTGGTCGTGGTGACTGACTTTTGTGGCGCATGTGTTTCGCACCGGGCGCATCAGACGTCTCTGTGGCACCCTGCGATTGCCACACGGCGTCAGGCGCGGCTTATTTGTGCAGCGCTTGGCAGCGGAGGAGCGTGCTTGCAGCGCTACAGAAGCGCGGCACGGCGACGACCCCCTCCCCCCTCCTCCGCCCTATCGATCTGCACGCACACCCGCACGCACTGGAGAGCGGCTTCCCGCCCGCCAGATAGCCGTACGTGTCGGAGGTCGTGTCGGATAGCTGGGGGCTGTTGGGGGCTGGCTGGACGGCGGCCGGGGCCCGTCCGGTCCGGTCCCGGTCCCACCTCCCGCCCCTTTACAGCAACAGCGGCGGCCGGCGCTAGTTCAAGTACAAGGCCGTGGCGGTGACGACGGAGGCTGCTTTGCCAAGGTCGCGAAACGTTGCCGCGTGCGGACGCGAGGAGGCCCCGTGCACAGGACTGCCGCCCGGGCGGCAGCTATTCTGGTCTCCAGCACGCCGCTTGGCCCGTTTGCTCGCCTCGCCGCGGCGCCTCGGAGCGGTACAAAGCATCTCTGCCGTTGGTCCGGCCCACGCACCAAGGGGGTAGATCGGGGAAAAATGTGTCTGAAAGTCGTTTTCTCAGAAGTAAGCGCAATATCTCCAAGCCATCCATGTACGGGCACATTTATCCCGATCACCCTGACCCCTGTAGTGTATATGCGCCTGGTAGGCCTGATCACCCTGACCCCTGTTTTGTATATGCGCCTGGTAGCCCGCAGTGCACTCCCACTGGCGCGCCTTTTCCCGATATTTTCTGCCATATTTGAAAACTAATATCAGCATTAATCACTCAAAACAGGCCAGTTTGAAGCAGGCCCTGGTCCCACCAGCATGATTTTTACACGACCGACCGTGCCCTGAAAATGTCAGCCGACGCCATAGCGCGAGTGGTGCAGGGCTTCTGTTTGTGACGAAATCGGTGGGTTGTTTCTTCCGAGCTGTACTGTATTCGTCCTGGCGGGCCTTTGGTGTGTGACGGGAGGGGGAATTGTGACGTATTCGTCCTGGCGGGCCTTTGGTGTGTGACGGGAGGGGGGAATTGTGACGTATTCGTCCTGGCGGGCCTTTGGTGTGTGACGGGAGGGGGAATTGTGACGTATTCGTCCTGGTGGGCGTTTGGTGTGTGCCGGGAGGCGGAATTGTGACGTATTCGTCCTGGTGGGCGTTTGGTGTGTGACGGGAGGGGGAATTGTGACGTATTCGTCCTGGTGGGTGTTTGGTGTGTGACGGGAGGCGGAATTGTGACGTATTCGTCCTGGTGGGTGTTTGGTATGTGACGGGAGGCGGAATTGTGACGTATTCGTCCTGGCGGGCGTTTGGTGTATGACGGGAGGGGGAATTGTGACGTATTCGTCCTGGTGGGCGTTTGGTGTGTGACGGGAGGGGGAATTGTGACGGGGGGGGGGGGCGGTGAGGTGCGGCCGGTTCCACAGCAGCCTCGGCGCCGCACGGCACACACGACACGGACGTGGTGCTGACGTTCTGACGCGGCGACGACGTTGCACAATGAGCCGGGCCGGGCCGGGCCGGGCCGGGCCGGCCGGCCGCGGCGACCCGCATACCGGACCGGCGCCGGGCGCGCCGATCACCTTATATGGCGCGGCCGACCAGCGGCGACGGCGCCTCTCTCCAGCGCACAGTGGGCGAGAACGGCCTTTTAGCGCGACACGGCGTTTCGGCTTCAATTTACGGCATCGGTTTGAACATGTAGCGTATCAATCGATAGCTGAGAATCAGGGAGCTAAAAAATGTGCACTTTCTTTTATCGGGGTTTAACCCAGCATTGACCGGAGTCTCAGTCGAACGCCATTGACCGGAGGGAGGGAGGGAGGGAGGGAGGGAGGGAGGGAGGGAGGGAGGGAGGGAGGGAGGGAGGGAGGGAGGGAGGGAGGGAGGGAGGGAGGGAGGGAGGGAGGGAGGGAGGGAGGGAGGGAGGGAGGGAGGGAGGGAGGGAGGGAGGGAGGGAGGGAGGGAGGGAGGGAGGGAGGGAGGGAGGGAGGGAGGGAGGGAGGGAGGGAGGGAGGGAGGGAGGGAGGGAGGGAGGGAGGGAGGGAGGGAGGGAGGGAGGGAGGGAGGGAGGGAGGGAGGGAGTATTGAACCCCCTCGTTATCTCCGGAACCAATTATCGCAGCGAGACGCGCAAGGCGGCGTTGGAAAGCTCTCAATGAGACGCATCTAAAACATACTCGAAATTGTCGGAAGCGATATTGTACCTCCTCGTTATCTCCGGAACCAATGATCGCAGCGAGACGCGCAAGGCGGCATTGGAAAGCTCTCACTGAGACGCATCCAACACATACTCGAATTCTCGAATTGAGGTCACATTAGATCAATGTCGGGTCAAAGGTCAAAATCGAAGCATTTGAGTTTATGGGATATACTTTCCATCCAAAGTCTTTGATTGCGACGATGATCACCCAAAGTGTTCCCAAAGGTATAGTACCCATCCCGCATGAGCTAAAGTGAGATTGTTGGCAAAGGTGAGGTTGAGGTCACAAAAGGTCACTATGCGCAGACGATCTACGAAAGTCATGCGACACATGTTTTATGGACTATTTTATACGTATAATTCGATAGTGATAGTCATTTTACAATCTGACCTCATAAAAGTGAAGTTAGTGTTAAGCCCATGTCAAGGTCAGGTCACAAGATCAAAATTTGAAATGGATAAATATAAATATAAAAGGCATGTTTCTAGACCAGTTTTGTCTCAGAAATACCGTGCTGCCATTTATTTGTCTGTATCTGGTCACTAAAAGTAAAAAAGAACGCAATTTCGAAATGTGAAGTCATTCATGAGTTACTCATACTTAGGGAGCCATACGTCAGTGAAAACCAAAGATATTACCTTGACATTTGGTTTGGGTATTGTCCTTATGTGGTTCTCCAACATATAATCCGGTTTTTGAAAATGTTTGCAAATGTTGATTTTGAGGGCATTGTTTTTACAAATCTTTAATTTGTAATTTTTGGGGTAAAAAAACGAAAGTTTCACAAATCCGAGATAGCCATTTTGTAGCCCTCGTCATTTTCTATCTTTTGACTTTGGTATTGCATTTGTTTAAATGGCCTTTGTACGGTCGGTAACAGCAGAGATCCGGGGAGTGTAATGGTGCAGAGTTAATAATGATGTACACTATAAAATTAGCTCGAAAATACAAAAGCGCAAATATGCGCAAGATTCCTTTTTTTTAGACACAAAGTATAAACCTTAACGAGGCCGAAAAATGCTTCATCGAAGCGGAGAACCGCGGAATAAAATTGCAGACTTAACTCAAGTTTTGATTCTGTTGGCCAGCTACGTTAAATAACATACCTCACTTAAAGGGAATAGTGCACCTTTAAAATTAGTTTTTAACTGAGATAGCCAGATTGTCGGGGTATTGAGAAATCTCCAAATCTGACATTTTCCCTTCCAAAACGACCTAGTTGCTGAGTTTCAACGCAAAACCGTTGGAGCTATTGGAAGCTATTTTAAAGGGACAAATCTCGTGACGTTTCGCATACGTCATCACTACTCCACTGTGATTTCTACCACACTTCGTTTTCGCTATTTGAACCGACCGCCACCGAAACGTATCAACTTTGGCAATTTGGAACTGATTTCCAATGGAAAATTACCAATAGATGCTTCGTGAAAAGACGCATTTTTTTTATGGGTGGCTGGTCGGTGTTCATGCATTATTTCGATTAAATTTTTACAAAGTTCGTTTTTTGTTTACGTTGACTTTTGTTTACGTTGCTTAGCTCAAAATATTATTGGCTATAACTTTGTCAATTTTCATTGACAATAATACCGACACTCGTCTTGAAAAGGCACCTTTGGCTATCTCGGATTTGTGAAACTTTCGTTTTTTGACCCCAAAAATTAAAAATTAAAGATTGGTGGCTCGTACCGGTAGCTACCATATTCTCCGCAATAGAAGCACATGCAGTATTTAATTCAATACATTAGGGATACATTCTGCATGTTGTTACAGTTTTAGGTAATTACCTTTGTCAATTGTGAACCGATTTCCAATTGAAAATTACCAATAGATGCTTCGTGAAAAGACGCATTTGTTGATTGGCGGCTGGTCAGTGTTCATTAGTGATGTCATTTTCCAAAATTTCCTGACCGATTCCAAACCGATACCGAATGGGAGGCAAATTTCGGTTGACCGAATACCGACCGATTTGGGTTGAGGCCAAAGGATGCACAAATTTGACTGTTTTTCTAATTTTATACTTATTTATACACTGGCAAACATGTGAAAAAGGAATCAAATACATTTACAAAGCAAAGTAGTGGATGCTGCAAGCAAGACCGAAAGCACATTGCAAACAGAATGGAAAAATGTGACCCATCATTTCATATTAATTTGCAGCATAATATATATTACATAAGTATTGCAGTTGAGACAGGTTTGAAACATACAGGAACAATACAATCTGATAAACGCGTTTCGACACTAAGTCTTCGTCAGTATCGGTTTCCTAAAATGACACAAAGATTACAAGATATACACCAAGGAGCGCATCGCAGTTTGATCGTCTTGATTTCTCTTTAAACAATCATGTGACATTTCATACAGTACCGTCTTGGACAGATCGTCTAGACAAATAAATACGTATACAAATATGGATAACATCCTAACGAACCGCTGTCTTATCCAATACCGAATGCTGCCGCTGATTTTGCCCATTTCATAGACCCAACCCTAATATTAATAGTTTTGTTCATGGCAATATATGCTGCTTCGGTGGCTTTTCTATTTTCTCTATTTTTGCAGGAGGCCAAAGTCCCGGCTCCATTCCAATTTGGCAAATGGTTGGTTTTCTCTGCATGGACTACAAACGCGCTGTATTCCATGCAGTTTCGAATGTCCCCTTTATTTTCTTCAAATCTTGTTTCAATACCCCTCCCAGTTTCACCTATATATGCTTTATTACAAGCCCCGCATGGTACTTTATAAACGACACCCTTTTCCCGAGTCTTTTCTTGCTTCTTTTTTGCCAACATATCACCCACCTTTTTCCCAGACGTAAATGCTATGCCCGTTGCCCGTTGTTTCGAGCTGGCTAGCAATCGTTTCGGCTGGCCTCGAAATCGGTATCGTTACGTATCGTTCGTCCTTTTTCTTTGTGTTCCCTACCGTAGACTTTTTCGTATGTTTAAAGCTTTTTGTTTTAGACTGAGCAGAAATCCCTTCGGATATTTCTGCTTTTAAAATATTAAATTATATGCTCAATCTCTTCATCGAGGTATTCTTTACCACAAATGCGAAAAGCTCTAAGAAAACAAGCTCTAAAACTACTCCCCGTTTTACTCTGTCACTGTGACCCGAGTAGAAATGCACATAACATTCCTTGTTCGTCGGTTTTCGATAGACTTTGAATTTTACCTGATCCTGATGTATGATTTCGGTGTTAAGGAAAGCAATACTTTTCTTTTTCGAGAGAGTGAATTTAATTTTGGAATCAACTGAGTTTAGGGCGTGGAATTTCTCTTCTAAGTTCATGCTTTTTGGCACTACGACAAGAATGTCATCAACGTAACGAGTCCAGATTACATCCCTTCCCATGATCCCCTGATAGTGATGTTTTTCTAACCATTCCATGAACAAACATGCAGCAACAGGGCGGAATGATCACAAGCCGCTGTGCTGGAAGTATTCTTCAGAATTGAACGTAAATCCCCCAAAGTTCATGCATATAGCTAATCATTTTAAATAGTCTGCTTTCGGCAAAGGCAAGAATACCTCGATGAAGAGATTGAGCATATCATCGTCGTCACTGTGGTCAGCATCGATATTGTCCACCACAGTTTGAATGGCTTTTAGTGCACCTTCTACTGAAACATTTGTAACTAAAGATTTAACAGCGAAACTAGCCAGACACTTATCTGTGAAGTCCACATATTTGATTCTCCATCCATTCGATCCAAAGTTATATGCATGCACTTTGAGGGATTTACGTTCAATTCTGAGGAATACTTCCAGCACAGCGGCCTTGCGATGGGGTCCCCATTGAGCCCTGTTGCTGCATGTTTGTTCATGGAATGGTTAGAAAAACATCACTATCAGATAATCATGGGAAGGGATGTAATCTGGGCTCGTTACGTTGATGACATTCTTGTCGTAGTACCAAAAAGCATGAACTTAGAAGAGAAACTCCACGCCCTAAACTCAGTTGATTCCAAAATTCAATTCACTCGAAAAAGAAAAGCAAGGGACCATTGCTTTCCTTGACACCGAAATCATACATCAGGATCAGGTAAAATTCAAAATCTATCGAAAACCAACGAACAAGGAATGTTATGTGCATTTCTACTCGGGTCACAGTGACGTAAAACGGGGGTTTTAGTTTTTTTTTCTTAGAGCTTTTCGCATTTGTAGTAAAGAATACCTCGATGAAGAGATTGAGCATATCATTTCATCTTTTACAAAGCTGAAATATCCGAAGGGATTTCTGCTCACCCATTTTTTTTAAACTCTGAAGCGGGTTTATGCAAACCCGTATTTATGAGGCTCCTTGCTCAGCTGTTCGCACACACGGCTCATTTTGTTGGGTGACATCTACAGTCGGCGTGTTGAATGCTGCTGAGGTGAACTGTAAGCACGGTCACTGGTGCGCGCTCCCCTCTTAAACCCGGTAACGCCGTCTTCAACTGAATGGCTAAATTGTACCAGCCATATACACTATACAGTATGTGCAATCACGCCTCTTCACACCTCTTCACACCTCGTCTCCCGGTCTCAGAATGGCCCGATGCCCGTGCCCGGCTGAGACCGCGACCCGGCCCGAGGCCACGGCGATCACACCGGCTCCACGGCGTGACCGCCAACCGCCTGCGCCCCATGCCGAGCCGAGCCGGGGGGAGAGGCACCCACCCTGCAGACCGGACAGTTAGCTAGTCAGCTGGCTCAGTTGGTGTAGCGTCGTGCTTGTAACGCAACGGCAATGTGTTCGAGCCCCATGCTGACCAGAACTTTTCACAGCACTTAGATCGGTGCGGGCACACCCATACGCTCACACACAGACACAGAGTGATACAGATTCGCATTCATCCCAGCGGGGGTGATTGAGCCTTGCTCGTGAAATCCTTTGCTCACTCCGTCGGACGGCGGACCCCTTTAGCAGAGCCTCTCTGTAACCTTCGGTCATATAGCGTTTATGCAGAGGTCCTCCAAACTCAGCCTGCCGTTTCACCGTCTCCAGCCAGCTGCCCTGAGCCCGTCCTGGTCTCTGAGCCAGTACCGTCTCCAGCCAGCTGCCCTGAGTCCGTCCTGGTCTCTGAGCCAGTACCGTCCCCAGCCAGCTGCCCGTCCTGGTCTCTGAGCCAGTACCGTCCCCAGCCAGCTGCCCGTCCTGGTCTCTGAGCCAGTACCGTCTCCAGCCAGCTGCCCTGAGTCCGTCCTGATCTCTCTGAGCCAGTACCGTCCCCAGCCAGCCGCGCTGAGTCCGTCCTGGTCTCTGAGCCAGTACCGTCCCCAGCCAGCTGCCCTGAGCCCGTCCTGGTCTCTCTGAGCCAGTACCGTCCCCAGCCAGCTGCCCTGAGACCGTCCTGGTCTCTCTGAGCCAGTACCGTCCCCAGCCAGCTGCCCGTCCTGATCTCTCTGAGCCAGTACCGTCTCCAGCCAGCTGCCCGTCCTGATCTCTCTGAGCCAGTACCGTCTCCAGCCAGCTGCCCGTCCTGATCTCTCTGAGCAAGTACCGTCTCCAGCCAGCTGCCCTGAGCCCGTCCTGGTCTCTCTGAGCCAGTACCGTCCCCAGCCAGCTGCCCGTCCTGATCTCTGAGCCAGTACCGTCTCCAGCCAGCTGCCCTGAGCCAGTACCGTCTCCAGCCAGCTGCCCTGAGCCCGTCCTGGTCTCTGAGCCAGTACCGTCCCCAGCCAGCTGCCCGTCCTGGTCTCTGAGCCAGTACCGTCTCCAGCCAGCTGCCCTGAGCCCGTCCTGGTCTCTCTGAGCCAGTACCGTCTCCAGTCAGCTGTCCTGAGCCCGTCCTGGTCTCTGAGCCAGTACCGTCTCCAGCCAGCTGCCCGTCCTGGTCTCTGAGCCAGTACCGTCCCCAGCCAGCTGCCCTGAGACCGTTCTGGTCTCTCTGAGCCAGTACCGTCCCCAGCCAGCTGTCCTGAGCCCGTCCTGGTCTCTCTGAGCCAGTACCGTCTCCAGCCAGCTGCCCTGAGCCAGTACCGTCCCCAGACAGCTGCCCTGAGCCCGTCCTGGTCTCTGAGCCAGTACCGTCCCCAGCCAGCTGCCCTGAGCCCGTCCTGGTCTCTGAGCCAGTACCGTCTCCAACCAGCTGCCCTGAGCCCGCCCTGGTCTCTGAGCCAGTACCGTCCCCAGCCAGCTGTCCTGAGCCCGTCCTGGTCTCTCTGAGCCAGTACCGTCTCCAGCCAGCTGCCCTGAGCCAGTACCGTCTCCAGCCAGCTGTCCTGAGTCCGTCCTGGTCTCTCTGAGCCAGTACCGTCCCCAGCCAGCTGCCCTGAGCCCGTCCTGGTCTCTCTGAGCCAGTACCGTCTCCAGCCAGCTGCCCTGAGACCGTCCTGGTCTCTGAGCCAGTACCGTCCCCAGCCAGCTGCCCTGAGTCCGTCCTGGTCTCTGAGCCAGTACCGTCCCCAGCCAGCTGCCCTGAGCCCGTCCTGGTCTCTCTGAGCCAGTACCGTCTCCAGCCAGCTGCCCGTCCTGGTCTCTGAGCCAGTACCGTCTCCAGCCAGCTGCCCTGAGCCCGTCCTGGTCTCTCTGAGCCAGTACCGTCCCCAGCCAGCTGCCCTGAGTCCGTCCTGGTCTCTGAGCCAGTACCGTCCCCAGCCAGCTGCCCTGAGCCCGTCCTGGTCTCTCTGAGCCAGTACCGTCCCCAGCCAGCTTTGTGTCAGGGTGTGGTCCGTCCGAGCCTGTGGTTCCGTCTGCCGTCTATCTCCTTTGATCGCTGCCCGGTACCGACGGCCGGTACCCAGCAGGTGTGTGTGTGTGTGTGTGTGTGTGTGTGTGTGTGTGTGTGTGTGTGTGTGTGTGTGTGTGTGTGTGTGTGTGTGTGTGTGTGTGTGTGTGTGTGTGTGTGTGTGTGTGTGTGTGTGTGTGTGTGTGTGTGTGTGTGTGTGTGTGTGTGTGTGTGTGTGTGTGTGTGTGTGTGTGTGTGTGTGTGTGTGTGTGTGTGTGTGTGTGTGTGTGTGTGTGTGTGTGTGTGTGTGTGTGTGTGTGTGTGTGTGTGTGTGCGTGTGCGTGTGCGTGTGCGTGTGCGTGTGCGTGTGCGTGTGCGTGTGCGTGTGCGTGTGCGTGTG